>CM040246.1:99319484-99519484 GCA_022545495.1 Chrysanthemum lavandulifolium
TCGAGGCACATATTGAGGGGAGAAACTGTGGAAACCTCATCCTTCCCGAAATGCTTTATCTACTTGATTTGATCAAGGAAGTGATGTTGATATCTTTTAGAAAATGGTAATCAAAGTTAATTCTTTCTCTTGCCTCAGTGTGCAAAACATTTTCTAATACTTGATGCACGTTGAGGGGAGTTCTCGTTAAAAATATCAAAACAATTCGGTACAAAATGCTTTGATAATATATCACAAGTATCTGAATTGATTTTCAAATGGTTTTAATTGGTTCCAATGGCGGATGAACAATACCAAATAGACCGACCAACTTTACTTTATGTATGGTGATATAAGGATGATAAGGTTAGGTATGTGTTCCCATGATCCGTCGTAGCCGGAGGGATCTACCGAGGACAATCCACTAGTTAGTGTAGAAGTCCTTAGGTATGATGATAAAAGGAGAAAAATGAGATATGGGAAGAGTGCGAACTAAGATGAGCTAATCTTGGAATAAACCCAACAAGGTTCTAGCTATGAAGTCTCGGTAAGCAAGGTTGAAGAATTAAAAGAATTGAATGAGGAAAGGGTGAAAACAAATAGCCTCCATTTATTCAACCTTAGAGCGAAACCGGGTTCAATTCATATGCTACCGATGGTAACATCGGTATTGAAGACAAGACGTCATGGACCCGATGGCCTTGCACTTCAACTTTCCAAACCACTCAAGTTCCTCTTAAAAGGGCTTGTTTCATTCTCACGGGAACCTACATTATCTATCGACTTTCTCTTGAGAGATGGTTGATATTGAAGAGGAGACCCTCTCCTAGTCTCCGTTATAGGATCCAAATATGTACAAATTGAGTCTAGAGCCACGAGATCATCAATAAATCTCATTAGGACACTTTCAATGAAGACTCTCTTTTCACACAATGTGGAAAGAGATTATATCTTGAGTCCTACGATTATCCTTGTGGTATTGCCGAAACATCCGAGTGATGTGTTTACATATTCACAATGAAGATGGAAAGCCTTCAGAGCCAACATCAAACAAGCTCCGGTAGGTGGCATGCGAGATCTATTATATAGATCAACCATGTGACAACCGAATGAAACAATGGGCGATTCAATCTTTGAATCAATCACAGTTCGGGATATGGATTGACGGATACCTTTGAAAACCGGTCTTTGTGCTTAAAAACTCTTTTCTTTAGCACATCGTTCGTGTACTCATTTTCAAACCAAAAGGTATTTTATGATTGATAATTGATTTTCAATAAAACCTTCGTTGTATTGCAAAACAATTTCTATTGAGCAATACGATTGTTTTCAAATCTCTTTTCATCAATCGGTGGACTTAAAATTCATTGGTTCACTCACTCGTGTTGTCTTCTTTGAGATGTTCCGTTTGAGAACAATTGCGAAACCCCGTCAAGAAATTCTTGAATTATACACGATCACAGCAAGTACATGTCTTGATCAACGGGAACCGTGGGCGTGTGTCCTCGATTCAACGAAAGTGATCAAAGACACTTTCGTGCGATTTATTGCTAATTTGTTGTATGCGGTACACCCGCGTTTGCGGTGATCGAAATGAAGCGGTCAATCCATAGCCGCATGCTCACTTAACACATTCAACTCAAAGAAATCATGATTGGTGCATCAATGACTCGATATTTTCCTCCAAGCTCGCTGCACTGCCGCCAATATCATGATTCAACAAATGCTTCCGCCACTACGATGAGAAGATATCATGATCCGAATGTGAGCATGTCGGTCCTAAAGTCACTACATCACATAATACCAACACCATGAAAGGATGTGTCGGAGATTGTTGATAGTCGATGATCTCAAAAGATGGCTCAAAATTATTATCACGTGGATCAAGAAAGACCTCCACTTGAAGTAACCAAACATGCAATGTGAAGAATCAATGACTACGAGCTTAGGAGCAAAGGACTACATCAAGAATGCAAGATCAATTGTTAATGTATTATCCGGTTGTATTCAATGTATTTTGGTACATGATTGCCACAAGGTCTCACAAAACCCACCAAGGGAAATCACAAAATATTGTAAGTGGTCAATGTGAAGGTTCTTACTTGGATTCGGATTGGCCAATTGTAAACAATTACTTCATATTTCTCCTTGTACACTCGACTTTCAAGAGTTAGTAAGAGTTTTCTTTACATCTCTTTTGTTCATATGATTCATGTTAGTAAGCTTAAACTGATGTTCGTTTATGTTTTAAATTGGTAAATGATATCAAAGAAACTAGGTGTTGTTCTTATCGTGTAAAATAGCCATGAATGGGATAAAAATTGTTTTGATTGATAACTTGGGTTAGATGTGTAACGAGTGAGAGTTTAGGTTCAATAAATATTGGCATTCGATTTGGTGTTTTAACCCCTACAACTTGGTCAAAAACCCACCGTGGTCATCACCACAGTGGAGGAAATTTTGGTTTCAAGAATGAGGATATAGGTGTCCAACAAAAGACTCATGTCTTGGTTGAAACTCAAGCCTTAGAGATGCTGCGATGTTCAGTTGTGGTTTTAAATTTGTCTTCAAATGATAAAAACAAGTAGGCTAACATTAGAAACAAAAGTCTTGAATATTGGTAAGGTTGTCGTCTTTCTTTCCTGCTTGTGTCATGCGACTCTAGTACTTGTCGTTTGGAAAAGGGGATTCCGACGAGGGTAATCCTCGTCGTTAACCACAAGAACCTTACCTTCGACAAGAGTCATTTGGGTACAAGGGTATCAAAACCTAACCATTCCGAGTAGTACTCAAATGAGGCACCAAGAGTTCGGTAATTTATCTCGACATCTAAATCCTTAGTGTGCATAACAGCGTCATTTCAACACCCTTCATGCCTCGAGTTATAATTATTGCCAAAATACTAAATGGTTTTATCATAAAGTTTACCACTACTTGTCGAGAAGTCAAGGAAAGCCCACACTCGAATGATGTTGTAACGGGAAAACTCGAGTCAAACTATCTAAGGAGTGCCAAGTCTTATGCATGTCCGCTCTTGTGATCAAGATTCCTTTATGGTAATATGCATTACCTTAGGCCAATGTAGTGTATTCATGCATGAGTTTGATGGATAGTCCGAGTCATGGCCAAAGGCACGTCGCTGCGAAATAGATCACGAGTTCGAACCCTTGGATTATTGCCTCACGTCAAAAGTTAAAGCATTATGGTGCCAATAAGTTAGATGTTTTGTGTCATCAAAATCTTTATATTAGTAAGTATGAAGTTTCATATGGGTCTTAACCCAAATTCCTTCCAAAGTATTCATGGGCGAAGCCCTTTGCATCTGAGACCCACTTCGGCCTAGGCCCAAACTGCACGCTACTACTATCGACACCGGACCCTTTGCCGTGGAGGTCTCGGTGTCCGTTTGGGTAGTCTACGCTAACCCGCAACATAAAACTCGAAATGTAAACCAGAAATAAATTATAAAACCAAACTCTTTTGCCACGTATTTGAAATCTTCGACATGAGATATATATACATATATGAGTTAACAAGTGAACAAGTGCAAAAATACTACTACACGAAACAAGTGTTGAAAATATAATCTACTTGAATAAAGTTTACATCAAAGTTTAACGACAATGTGTAAACAAATTTATGATATGAAGGTTTCTAGTCGTAAGTTATATATGCTAAAAACCAATTTTTGATAAACAAATGATGACTAATGTTACCATTATATCATATAATAAATTCGGAACACTTCGAATTTGAAATAAATATTTCTACAAACAATTGGGAAATAACTTAATTTTATTTAACTTTGACAACACCATTATAGTGTCAACATGAAAAAGTATATATATACACTCATATACTTACTAGTAAAACCATTTAATCATTTTTACAAACTAAAGTTTAGTTTAACTACAATTATAAAAACAATTGAACTATTTTAAGTAAGTAATACTTAAAACAATGAACTAAAACATTGCCCTCCTTATCTAGGTCGCGTGTCGGTCTTGACTTCACAATATTCACCGAATCCCACTTTTGGATTGCACATTTGCTAAGGTGTGTTTCATAGCCCTCTTTACTTGATAAATTGTTTTATACATTTTGGGGTGAGAAAATATGCAAAACCTTTTATGGACTGAACTATTGCATGATTACTATTACGGGTTTAGCCTAAGCCCTTATGTCCCTAGAAATGCCCTTCATGAACCTTCGCCTCGCCGGAAGCGAATGTTATAAATAGATCTATTGAGGGTGAATCCTCCGTTCGGTTGGCCATACTTAGGCCAAGGCGAAACGTATACCATGTCGGAATCGAGTGTTGAGGACAAAACACTCGCATTGGGCCTATATATTGTATGATTTCATTTAGCATGTCTGAAACCGTCGTAGTCGGTTGCATGAACTTAGTGCTAACGTAATAGACTTTCATCCATATATCATTATATTCTTGTAATGATTATATGTCTTTGATTATGGTCCATGCTTACTGTTTTAATTTAAACCTATGAACTCACCAGCTTTCAGCTGACCTTTTTAGCATATTTTCTCAGGTGCTTGATAGATGATGTTGGCAAGGCAAGAAAGTGGCAAAGGGTCGTAGTAATGTCTAAAGAAGTGTTTTTACACATAATGATGTTTTTAAATTGGGACCACTAAACTTATGGGAAGTGCCCATTTTAATCGAACAATGGTTGTAAGATAATATCTTTAAAACTATTTTTATGAAATTAAAACGGAGTATGTATTCCGTTCTTTATTACTTGTGTTGTGATCTCCGATTTCGTAACATTCCCCATAACACGTATACTTCCGCTAAATCAAATTTGGGGGTGTTACAGTAGGCTAAGGTGTATGGGTGTATCGAAACAATATATTAGGTGAACAAAATGAAATGAATGGCTCAGACGGGTGTATCTAGGGGTATCTTGCACTAAAGGTGAGTGCAACAAAAGGGTTTAACATGGGGGTCGAAAAGTCGAGGTGACTAATCGATAGACACACAATGATAGGTTGTTTGGGTGATAATCCGACACACTCATATGTTGGTGGATTTGGGATAAATATTGGAAACGGATAAGGCTAATGTCACCATATAATATCAAGGGTTATAATGTGCTCGGCTAAGGTCTAATCTAGTTAGGTTAAGAAAAACATGTCAAAATTTTAAAAATGGCATAATTTTTCAAAATAAACTAGAAAAACAAGGGTATAATAAAGTTCAAGAGATAATTCTACTTCCGTCCCCCCACTTGAAATGTACAAAGTCCCTTTTGTACGAAACATTTAAATAAAGGTGAAGAGAAAGTAGAATTAGAGCGAGAACTTCCCTGAAATTCGCTCCTAAAAAGAAAGAAGGCTCACGAAAAGAATTGTGCATTTGCTTAAGCATCCACGAGCAAACTTCATTCCCTGAAATCACACTACCAACAAGCATAATTATAAAAAAGAAAAAAGAAAAACGAAAAGAAATCTAACTCACTTTCGTAGGAATCACGGTTGCATTTAGCGTATGCAACAAGCCTTTTAAACCACTTGGTGTCCCAAGTGGACGAGTGTAGTATCGTAAGGGCTTACAGGGAATATACCCACAAAGTTCATTTAAAAACTAATACAAGGTTATTGTGTTTAAAAATAAAGAATTAATACTGGAGGATAGTTACATCGTAACTCCTAGAAGGAGTTACGCCGTAATTATGGCAGAACCTGGAAAACGCTATTGGAGTGTAGCTACGGCGTAAGCATTGCATGGGATTACGCCGTAATCGGCAATGCTCTACGAGGATCGCTACTGGAGATGTGTTACGGCGTAATCATGGGGGTGAGTTACGCCGTAACTGATGGACAGACCTTGTCCCTTTTTAAGCTGCTGCTGGTATCTTCTTCAATTCCTGCAAAAATGGTTAAAAACACAGAACCCAACAGAAATGGAAATAAAAGAAATAAAAAGGATAATTTGGGTTGTGTCCCGAAAGAGAACTTTTCTTTATTAATGAGTCTTTAAGTTAGACTCAAAGCCATGGGGCTTTTACGGTGGCCTTCGAACTTGGCCAACTTCCTCCTTAGTTTATCTTTTGTTGGAGGAGGGATGGTCCCAAACACATGGAGGAATATACGGAGTCATGCTGTATCGAGTCTTTTGCAAAAAAATTAGTCTTGCCCCATTCATAACGAAATTTAGACTCGACTTCCCATTATAGTTTTATAGCCCAAATTTTACTTTAACCCAATTTTCAAATGAGACCCCCTTGTATCCGACCTCCATTATTTTTTCTTCATCAAGACATGCCCAGTCCTTGCGTTTGAGCCAGCCAGGATCGGGGAATTCTCCTCCATTGCAAATCTTTCGCTTAGGATCGCACGTAGGCCATGCCTTGGTGAATCCCTCTAGACATCATAATAGCCGGTTCACAAAGCGAAGAGTCCAATCTACCTCTTGAACCAATCGGTAATAATATCGTGCCCAAAACCAATGTTCCTTGATCGGTTTTCGTCCTCCCAAAGACCACCAAACGTTTTCCTCCTTTTTATGCTTTTAACAAAAAGCTGTCCTCCCCATTGCACCGTTTGAGAAATGGAGAACACGTTAGAAGTGTTAATTTAGAACCCTCAATCAAATAAGTTATCTGAGCACAACAATGAAGTTTTCTGTAACAATAGTAGTACCGATTTTATCAGGCACTGAATTTTCCGACTTCATCTTTCTCTTCGTCATTGTCATCTTCATCACTTGGCTCGGTTCCCTGCAAATGGCCAAAATATGAAGGAGGAAAATTATCAGAAAATTTTGCTTGTACCTCCTTGGAAACTTCTTTTGTGACAACTTCATCCGGTTCATGGCACAAAGTTTCGTCCATTCTAAACACCACTCTCTCATCACTATATCCCAATGAGAGTTCTTTTTCCAAAACCTTGATTCGGGCTCGTGAGGAAGTAAGGAAAGGTCTTCCAAGAATTAAGTGTTCTTTTGGGGTGTTTGCCATGTCAATAACTACGAACTTGGACGTAAATATGAACTTGTAAACCTTGACCAATACACCTCCCGTGATCCCAAGAGAGGTTGCTTTAGTCATGTTGGCCATATCTATCACCATGCTTGTCTTCCAAAGATCGGTTAATCTTAGTTTCAAAAATATTGAGAGTGGCATGATGTTTATGCTAGACCCAAGATCAGCTAATGCCAAGAGATTATGATTTCCTACGGAACATGGAATTACGAACCCATTTGTGCAGACTTCCTTGATCGGAAGTTTTTTAGTTTCTAACCTGTGTTCGCTTCGACTCCAGTTACGCCAGTAACTCATTAGAAGAGTTACGAGGCGAATCGCAGACCGTCATTGGCGATCACAAACATCCGAGTTATTTGTTGAAGAATGGAAATCATCAACTTGTAATCTTGCATCCTCTTCAAAAAAAACGACCTTACACACCACCATAGGTTTGATCCCCTCAGGTTCAATGTTACTTTTCTTTATCTCTTTACTAAGTTTCTCCACCATTATGATAACGCTACACGCTCGCGCTCGGGGTCAAAGGAACTTCCTTTTCTTTGAGCAAGTTTTATAACACCCAGGCGGTGAACCTAATCGTTGTAGTGTAGTATTAGGGTAAGCCGGGTATTGATATCGTTCTCTAAGGAATAGGAATGCTAGTGAGAAGTTACTACGCTAAGGTTGGGGTTGAGGAAGATTAATTTTTATCTTTTATGTTTTTAGGAAAGGAAAGGTACGAATCTCGGGTTTGGATTTGGGGTTGGTATTTCTCCGATTACTCTACTTATCTAACTATCTAATCTAAGGTGAGGGTAGTCTATGTCTAATTATTGTGTGCTCGTATGATGGTTTAAAGATGTGTTTACTTAGGTTTTATTACTCCTTAATTATCTCCTATTGATGGTTGAATTGTCACGTCCTTATTCTTAATCGCGTTGTGTGTCTAAAGTCGTAGGGTATCGTTTATCCCTAACTCTTTGAAACTACCAAAGGGTCTCGCCTACAAAACCTCTAGGAATTATAAACTCTAACTCTAAGGTACTCTTTGGATGGTTTAGCCTACAACCGCTCTAAGTGTTATAGTCCAAGGTTCACAAAGATTAATCAAGCATTAATTACACAACGAATGACCTATCGCATTACTAGATCATTAACAATTAAGATAAGAGACAACCAATCAATATTCAATAATTAAGTTTCATATTCCCTAAGCAAACACACAAGTAAATTAGCCGGACATGGAGAACATGCAAGCATACACACAAATAATTGAAGACATAATTGAATTAATGAAGTAAAACACTTATCTTGATGTAAGATAGGGTTTGGAACCCTAAAATCTTGTACAAGATGACTTGGTTCGGTTTAGGTTTTACCCAAAAGACTACACACTAAAATTGAAAAATTCGGATTCTATATATAAGATTACAATCGCGACGGCGTCACCTTATGATTTGTGGCGCCGTCGGTCGCCGTCATTAGGGTTTCGTCTTGGCCACTTTAGTCTTGCGACGGCATCACCTTATGCTTGTGACGCCGTCCCTTCGCCTTTGACGCCGTCGGATCAAATTTAGGCCGCCTAAGTTGCGACGGCCTACTCTTTTAAAGCCCCGACACCGTCACTTGAAAATAAGCAATTTGGCTCTTTGTGGTCGTCATTGAAGTGCTCCGACGGCGTCAGCAGCTAAGCATTGACTTGTCCCTTGTACTTCATTAGTTTTAGTGTCTCGATTCTTAACTTTGGCCATTTTCTTCATATATATGCGCCTTTTCGTCCAAATAAGTGCCATTCCAAAGAATTTGCCTTCAAGAGACCTAAAAGTGAAAAGGAACGATATTAAGTAATAACGGATACAAAAGTGATCAAATAAGGGCTTAAACGACCCTCAAAAGGTACATTTTAAAACCTTATCAAATATCCTTCACTTGGTATTTGCTTGTCCTCAAGCAAATGTGCTTTTAGCCAATTAATTTATAAGTTAGGGGTCATGAAGCATTGGTTTAAAACAGTCCACAACACATATAAGCCTCAAAAGTGATAACAAGCACGGAATTACATACTAGCACCTCACATGGGGTGTTTGGATACTCACATCTCTCGGTGTATATGAAATATAACAAGTTGGAAATGGAAGATAAACACTCATTAACCGGTCCTAGTACATAGATTACCATAAGCTTGAGAATAGATCAAACCTCCATCGCTTTGGCGTAAGCACCTAGGAAAGACTATCAAAGAGGTCTTTAAAGGGTTGTAACGTTACGCTTACGGTAGGGAAACAAAGGGTTTGGTGGGATAGGCTATTTAGTGGTGGCAAGTCAAAAATCTCTATGTTACAAGCATATGAAGAATGGCGTTGCTAAGCCAAGACTCGACACTCTAAACTCTATATAACTGAAACAAACAAACGTAAATTTAAGAGTAAATTACACCGTTCGTCCTTGTGGTTTGCGTTGACCGCAGGGTTTCGTCCTTTGACCAAAAAAGTTGCACCGTTCGTCCTTAAGTGTGAAACGTTATGCACCGTTCGTCCTTTGACCAAACGATGTTAAGTTTGACCGTTAAAAACCCATCATGTGACTTGCACATGAGGGTAAATTCGTCATTTCATTTACACTTTATATAATTTGTGGTCCATACTCTTCCACATAAACAAAAAAGATCATCTTCTCTCACACAAACACAAACACAAACACAAATCCAACTACATTTCCAAACCGGGACACCAAACCACAAGGATAACAATACTTTTTCTTCACCTTAATTAACACAAACACAAAGTATTGTTACCATTTCCAAACCAGGACACCAAACCACAAGGATATCATTATCTTTGACCACCTACATTTCCAAACCAAAACACAAACACAAAGGTATCTCCATTAAAACGCTCCCAATAACCTTTCCTTTCCGGCGCTCGTCTCATGATGGTGATAACCACCAGCTAATCGATGTTCTGAACCAAGTCCGACGCTCGGTCTGTGACGGCTCCGACGAGCGGTTTTGGCTATCCGGCTCCTAGATCTGTAAAAACGTTCCTACCCAAAAACCACTTTAAAAATCATCCCTAAAAGCTAGTGATACTAGTTTGGGTGATGTGTATAATGTCGGGTTTATAACCGGGCGCTATTACGGATTGAGACCAAATTTAGTTTGACATGGTAAGGTTATTGGTTGATGGGTCTTTGATCGAAACCATATCAGATGATTTTATCAAAGTTAAAGATTTCTACTAGTTTATTTTTTTATAATTTTTTCGGTGTTTGATAATGATGACTTAATTGTTTTGAGTTGAGTCAATTCGTAACTCGTACTCGTGGGAGGTCAAGCCTTGCGTTGAATTTGATGGTGGCAGCGTATGGTGGCTACTGAGGCGATGTGAGGTGATGGTGGTAATGGTTGTTTTGTGGCATGTGGCGGTGGAGAGATGGAAAAGAGGGAGGGTGGGGGTTAGGGTGGCGCGCGGGGTAAAAGAAACGAGGGTGGGGGTGGTTTTGGGGCACGTGATGTAGTAGATCAAAAAGAGGGAGTGGTGGGAGTCTTTTGGAGTAGGCGGTGAGAGGTGGGTGCCGGCGGTGGAGCGGCGGTGGTGTATTTTTCCGGTCGGCGCAAAGGGAGAGAGAGAAAAGTGGTGAGGATGATGAATGGTTGTGTTTGTATGTGTGTTTGTGTGTGGTCTTATCCACATAAACTACACCGTTAGATCCTGCACCGCTCGTCCTTATGGTCTTGAAATGACGATTTACCCTCATGTGCAAGTCACATGATGGGTTTTAACGGTCAAACTTAACGCCGCTTTGGTCAAAGGACGAACGGTGCATAACGCTTCACACTTAAGGACGAACGTGCAACTTTTTGGTCAAGGGACGAAACCTCGGTCAACGCAAACCACAAGGACGAACGTGTAATTTACTCTAAATTTAAAGGATAGATGTAGGATGGTAGCCCGTATGTTTTTTTTTTTTTTTTTTTTTTTTTTTTTTTTCTCTTTTCTTTTTTTTTTTTTCGATTTTTTTCATACACTTTTACTCTACCATCCTCTACGGTAACATCAAAATGATAGGGATTTATAGGCACATCCCTACACTTGAGTTTTTATTACTCTAACACAAATTTGACCCGAATTGAAAAGATCAAAACACTTGGGGTACGTTATTACGCAAATAAGGGAATTTAACGTTCCCTTCCAGTCATTTCATAAACTTTAACTTTTCCATGAGTCCCAATCGTCCCAAAACGTGTACAAAGGATATGACTTGACTTAGCAACTCATGCAAGCAACTAGATAATTGAACTAAGGGTTTAGGGTGATAACAATAATGCACTAAAAGTGAGTGCATACGGGGTAGGCTAAGGCGATTTGGGTGTACATTTGGGGTGGGGTGTAAACAATGCTCTTCATTGATATTCCGGAAAAATCGAAACATCACGAGAACCGCGAAAAGGATAAGCTCGAGGGTTAACTAGGGTATCGTGTACTAAAGATGAGTACAACGCAAAGGGTGTGGGGAATTACTCAACCGATGTGGAAGAAGTAATTATATTACGGTATCAAACAAGGGTTATCCTAATGCCTCTTATCATTTAGTTATTCCTAACTACACAAGTATAGTCTTACTAGCGATCTTGGAATGCATCACAAAACAAGTTCTAGAATCTAATATACTACCGGTTCACACTCTAAGCATTAAAGATGAATGCTTTAATTCCTACTAATCTAAGGGTGATCCTCACATTTTGGGTGGAATTTAGGTGGTAAAGGGTTTTTGTGCTAATCATGTAACTTCCTATCCGTGAGACGCTTTTGTTAAGACTAATGGCCCACTCCTATATGTCATGAAAAATTTAAATTTGGTGCCAAAATTACCCTAACCGACATTTTCTCATGGTTTATTACACAAATACAATTGGACAAAGCAAATAGTCAAGGATAAGCATAGTTTCAAAGTTCCGCTTTATTTTCCTCCTACACTTAAACCGAACATTGTCCCCAATGTTCCCGAAAGTATCAAAGTTATGATAATAGAAGGCAATGAAAACGAAAGAAACTAATACTCCCCGATTAGCTCGGTAGGATCCGTGTGTGAAGTAGTGGTTAAATCCTTTCCAAGAAGAATGTATGCGTGAAAACTCCTTCCAATCTTATGTAACTTCTTCTTGATAAATTAAACCCGCACACTTGAAGAAAACAAACGAAACCTTCGCGTAAAATCGGCGGTAATAATATATATAAGACTCGACTAAACTAGGATATAATGCTTGTGGAATGGATGTTTACAATTTCGGAAAATTAAGACCGAAAATTTCAAAAATTTATAAGTAGCTCAAAAACGAGAAAAAGTAATCATTGTTTTACTCCTTCCCGACGCGTCAGTTGCGATCTGACGCGTCAGTTATCCCGACAAAACCGGTCTCGCGATTTTCGAAATAATTCGGAAAATTTACGCCTTTAGAATCGGGAAAATTTCGAAAAACATCCATTATGACTCGATACAAGCATTTGACTCGAACAAACACACATATATATATCTTTTAATTAATTGTTATTCTCATGTTTACGCTTTTGAAAACGGTGTAATCCTCCCTACACTTATCCTATATGTAAAATACCTTTATATGCAATTAAGACGAAGTTAAAAACAAAATAAAGCATTTTCACAAATTTAAACATGAGAATAAGCAATCAATAAAAGATATATGACACTAACAAGCAAACAATTAAGCATGGGTTGCCTCCCACGAAGCGCTTTTCTTTATTTATGAGTCTTGTAGCTAGACTCGTAGCCGTGCTCCTACGTACCGATATAAGTAAGCCTATCCTTAACAATGTCATAAGGATCAAACTTATCATTTAAGTTCCTAGTAGTACGTTCGGTTCGATATGCCTTTTCAAACTTTTCTCCATCGGGATCATAGATTGTTATCCTAATGTGCCACTCTCCATTACCATCACTAGGCGGTCTATTCCAATCCCACTTATGTTTAGGCTTTTCAATTTTCCACCTATTCATGACAAGGTTGACGGGCAAACTTCCTAGAAATTCGGTCATCTTCCTAAATACTAAGGCGTCCTCAAACGGGTTCACTTCCATGTCCCTAGCCATTTCTTTTTCATGGAAAGTTGCTTTACTAGCAAAGGCTTCATCTAAGTAGAAAGGTCGTTGGGGACCTATGAGGTTCTTATCTATCCAAGGTCCATATCTAGAAGGCGTCCTATCCAACCTAATCTCATGTGGGATTTCCTCTTCTTTGTAGTACGTATGTCTTTTGACATCGTAATTTGACCTAGCACTCCCCTCTCCTACCACTATCTTGGACATCTTACAATCGATGATGGCACTAGCGGAAGCTAAGAATCCTCTTCCTACTAGTAATGGACATGTCGGGTCCTTATTCATGTCTAGCACATGAAAGTCGGCCAAAAGAGTCAATTCTCCTACGTGTACTACCATGTCTTTTATTATCCCTACCGGATATGCAACACTACCGTCCGCTAGACCTAAGATGGTTTCCGTTGCTTCTATTTTCCCTAAGTTAAGGCTTCTATAGAGGGACAACGGAACAAGATTGATGCATGATCCTAAGTCGGCTAGAGCATCGAGAGGTTTGGAAGTTCCAAGCCTACACGGAAGAGTAAATAGCCCGGGATCGTCTAACTTCTTAGGTAGATTATTTCGCACAAAGGCGGACCCATGTTTTCCAAGTTTAAGTTCTAACTCATATTTTTCTTTAAAGCATTATAATAAGGTGCATGAGCTAAGACTTCAAGAACCGGTTTCTCATGATGGAGTTCCTTGTACTCCTCCTCTAAATGAGGCTTGGGTTCTTGGTTGACGGGTTTCTCAAGAGTAGGTTCTACCAATGGTGCAGGCCTTGGTACCTCATTTTGGATTGCTTGGAACCCTTGTTGATAGCATTTACCGAGTGAATCATTGGGTGTGAGGGGCATGGATGTGCACTTTCCATGGTGAACAAGAAAATGAAGTCGATTTAAATCGAATTCACTTTTGGGTTCTTTATAGTATCACTTGGGAGTGCTCCAATTTCCCGCTCGTTAAAGGCTTTTAAGAGGCATCAAGCTTATTTGTCATCTCGCTTTGTCTTCGCTTAAAATCGGCTTCAAGCTTAGTCAATCGAGTCTCTTGAGATGACATGAATCTAGATGCAATTGCCTCAAGATTAGTGGGGTTCCGGTGTTTAGAGAATTGAACCTATTAGGTGGACTAGATGAGCTTTGGGGTGTGCTTGAGTTTTGGTTCCACTTAAGGTTAGGGTGATTTCTCCATGAGGGGTTGTAAGAGTTTCCTAAGTTGTTTAGTTCGGCTTGAAAGTGTACCACTTCTCCCCGCTCCGCCGGTGCGCATGGAGGCGTAGTCCGCAAAAGCTTGTTCGGGAGTCTTGTGCAATCACGAGTGTCATGGGGACCACTACATAACTCACAAGGAAGAGTGATTTTATTCACTTGATGTGAAGACTTAGGATTTTCGTAGGAACTCATTAGGAATTTAACTTGATCTTCAAGTTCGATCATCCTACGATCGGAAGATTGTGAGTCAATGGGAGGCAAGAAGATTGCCTTAACGGTTTTGGGCAACTCACGGGGGTCATTCCAACTTTCGTTGTCATAGAGAACAAGGTCCTCTATTATACCCCATGATTCTTCCGCGGTGAGATCACTAAGTTTTCCACCGGCCGCTTGGTCAATGGATCGCTTGGTGGGGAAGTTGACATGATCATAAAAGATTTGGACTTGGAGCCAAAGATCAATGCCGTGATGAGGGACTTTATGAAGTAAGTCCTTGAATCGAGTCCATGTTTCGTAGAGAGATTCACCTTGACGTTGTTGGAACATCAAGATGTCATTCCTAAGTTTAGTGGTTCTCCCCGGTGGGAAAAATTGAGCAAGGAAGCGAGAGGTGAGATCATCCCAACTTGAGATGGAGCAGGCGGGAAGTCGCACAAGCCAATTACTAGCTTGGTCCCGTAGAGAGAATTGGAAGAGACGCAGACGCGTGGTCTCCCGAGTGGTAGCATCAAGGTCGATGGAATCGACAATTTTAAGAAATCCTTAGATCTCGATTTGGATCTTGAACGAAGTCCATGGAATGCACATCCGTTTTGCACCAACCGGATGGTGTCGGATCGCAGGGCCGTAGTTTGGGCTTGTTCGGGAAGCTCAATGGTGTTTCTATAGCCTAGGTGGCTTGGTCTTGAGTATTCACCAAGAGTACGGGCTCTTGGCGGGTCATTTGGTGGTGGGTAGATGAATGGTGGGTGGTTATCACCTTCCATGATGAAAAGTGATGGGATTACGAACAAAGGTCACGAAGAAGGGGGATAGACTAAGAGAAAGCTAAAAATGAGAAAAAATTTTACTTGATAGGAATCAAGCAAAGAAACCTAAACGAGGTGGACTACTAACTAGCTATTCTATTCCTCGACAGTGGCGCCAAAAACTTGATAACGCTACACGTGTCGCTCGGGGTCAAAGGAACTTCCTTTTCTTCGAGCAAGTTTTATAACACCCTAGGCGAAGAACCTAATTGTTGTAGTGTAGTATTAGGGTAAGCCACGGTATTGATATCGCTCTCTGGGGAATAGGAATGCTAGTGAGAAGTTACTACGCTAAGTTTGGGGTTGAGGAAGATTAATTTTTATCTTTTATGTTTTTAGGAAAGGAAAGGTACGAATCTCGGGGTTTGGATTTGGGGGTTGGTATTTCTACCGATTACTCTACCTATCTAATTATCTAATCTAAGGTGAGGGTAGTCTATGTCTAATTATTGTGTGCTCGTATGATGGTTTAAAGAAGTGTTTACTTAGGTTTTATTACTCCTTAATTATCTCCTATTGATGGTTGAATTGTCACGTCCTTATTCTTAATCGCGTTGTGTGTCTAAAGTCGTAGGGTATGCGTTTATCCCTAACTCTTTGAAACTACCAAAGGGTCTCGTCTACAAAAACCTCTAGGAATTATAAACTCTAACTCTAAGGTACTCTTTGGATGGTTTAGCCTACAACCGCTCTAAGTGTTATAGTGCAAGGTTCACAAAGATTAATCAATCATTAATTACACAACGAATGACCTATCGCATTACTAGATCATTAACAATTAAGATAAGAGACAACCAATCAATATTCAATAATTAAGTTTCATATTCCCTAAGCAAACACACAAGTAAATTAGCCGGACATGGAGAACATGCAAGCATACACACAAATAATTGAAGACATAATTGAACTAATGAAGTAAAACACTTATCTTGATGTAAGATAGGGTTTGGAACCCTAAAATATTGTACAAGACAGCCTTGGTTCGGTTTAGGTTATTACTCCAAAACACTACACACTAAAACTGAAAAATTCGGATTCTATATATAAGATTACAATCGCGACGGCGTCACCTTATGATTTGTGATGCTGTCGGGTCGCCGCCATTAGGGTTTCATCTTGGCCACGTTAGTCTTGCGATGGCATCACCTTATGCTTGTGACGCCGTCCCTTGATCTCGACGCCGTCTGGATCAAATCTAGGCCGTCGAGTTGCGACGGCCTACTCTTTTAAAGCCCGACACCGTCACTTGAAAATAAGCAATTTGGCTATCGTGTCGTCATTGAAGTGCTCCGACGGCGTCAGGTTAAGCAGTGGACGCCGTCCCCTTGTACTTCAAAGCAGTTTGAGTGTCTCGATTCTTGACTTTGGCCATTTTCTTCAGATATCTGCGCTTTTCGTCCAAATAAGTGCCATTCCAAGAATTTGCCTTCAAGAGACCTAAAAGCGAAAAGGAACGATATTAAGTAATAACGGATACAAAAGTGATCAAATAAGGGCTTAAACGATCCTCAAAAGGTACATTTTAAAACCTTATCACATTACTTCTAGGTTTTTCAAGGTTGTGTCGTGGTTGGAGAGACTTTTATTCGTATTTTCACGGAAATTCTTGAGCCATTCATCTTGTTCTTTTGTTTTGGGTTGAGGCCTCCGAAATTTTCTAATGGTCTCTTCAATGTCGGGCCTTCTTTCCCGAAAGGCCCACGATTGTAATTTCCGGAGGTCCTCCACGATAGCCATTCTTGCTTCGATTATCCCTTGAAACGGTCGATTTTCACCATATTTAACTTCTTCAACCTTGCTATCTTCGTCAATGAGAGGACAATTTTGGTGAGATGTTCCCTCCATAGCTTTCACAACCTACTTGGATGGCATGAACACATTCCACGAGCTTGAGCATGTCCCGACCTAGATTTTCAAGCTTGCTAGTAATGGCGGTAATACCTTCAAGATTCCCGCCAGCTTCTTTGGCTTCCTCCATCGTGCCATTTTGAGAACGATCGGCCATCTTTTGAATGGCTTCAATGGCTAGAATAGAAGTTATGCTCGGAATTGGTCCTTGGTAGTCCAGCATATGTCTTGTAGCCACGTTGATACCTTTGTAGAAAATGTTGACCTTTTGCTGGATGTTTAGGTCATGAGTTGGACACTTATAGAGGAGATCGTTGTATCTATCCCAAGCTTGATACAACGTTTCATCGTCATCTTGTTTGAAATTATGGATCTCCATTAGCTGATTAGATATCTTCGAAGGAGGACAATATCTTTGTATAAAATGCGTCTTTAGGAGAGCCCATGTATCAACTGCCCCGGCGGGCAATCTTTCAATCCATCTTCTTGCTCCCCCAGTAAGAGTCATGGGGAACACTCGTAGCATAACAGCGTCATGAGAAACACCAGGAATGTTGAAAAGGCTTACGATGTACAAGACATTCTCAACGTGTTCATACGCATCTTTGTCCATGTTTCCAGAAAGGGTTAGCACGTAGCTCCTCATAAACCGTTCTTTAATCTCAAAACGGACATTAGCTCCAATAGCCGGCCTTACGATCCCCGACCCTTGTTCTTCTCTTGTCAATGCCAAATATTCCTCAAGGGTGAGGTCATCAATGTTTACTACTTCCATGGTACCTGAAACTTGAAAAGAAATCGTGAGAATGCAAGAAAATTCAAAACAAAACAAAAATAAAAGACTTAACAAAAATCCTATTATAACTCCCCGGCAGCGGCGCCAAAAACTTGATGCAGGTTTTACTGACAAGGTTTTAATATTTATAAGTGTCTCGTTTACCTATGGTCCACCCTATGCACTAACGGGCAGTGTAACCGATCGTGTGTAGTGTAGTAATCGGTAAAACCGAGGTCGTCCCAAGAGCTATGTGAGCGGATTCTAATTAAGTCTAATTATCACTGGTTTTAATTGTCGAAATGATTAATTAACTAATAAACAAGAAATAAAGAAATCAAATAAAGGCAGAGGTTGTGATCAAGAGAGGTAAAGTGTGCTAACCTAGTTACTCATCCTATCATGTTATGTTCATATCTAATTACTTCCAATTGATTCAAGTGGGGGTTTAGGTCGCTAGGACAACATTTGTTCGATTCGTCCTAACCTATCGCCAAAGGTTTTCACCGGAGATCAAGCTACTACCCTTGAAAGTCCAGCTTGTTTTAGTCCCTAAGCCAAGTCATTAAGTTCCACTACATGCAAGATTCATAACAATGAGTGCCCGGGCGCTAGCATCTTAGACACTCATCCCTAACTTCTTAAGTTCATCCAAACGGCAGGTGATCATTTGGTCAGTTCGCACAAGCGAAGAAGGGTCGTCAGTTGGTCAATTCTTACCCTTCCCACTCAGTCTACCAACTTAGGGTCAGTTGGTCAATTCTTCTAAGCAACTAGACACTACCGTCATTCAAAACTATCGAAACAAGGGTAGCTACCAATGAACTATGCATGCATACACTAGAAAAAATTATACGGAAGCAATGTAAATATAAACATGACAATTAAGGAATCATAACTAGGCTATCACCAAAGGTGCTTAGCCGATCATATTAAGAGAAGCAATCAATTCAATGTTTGACATAATAAATACATGAATCGAAAGTAAAAAGAAAAGATAATTGCTAATACTTATCGTTAGGGAGTGATTTCTCCCTTGGAGATGGCTCCGTATGCTATTCAAGATCTGCCATTTGTCCCCTACTCACGTTCTCTGCTTTTTGGTGTGGAGTGAATGATGTGAAATGCAGAATTTAAGGCTGGTATTTATAGGCGAGATCTAGTTACGGCGTAACTTAAGTTGAGAGTTACCGTAACCTATATAAATCAATAATAATGCTCAAGTAGTGGGTTATGACGTAACACATGGGATGAGTTACGCCGTATCTTCAATACATGTTACAATGTCATGATTACGCCGTAATCGTTGGAAGGAGTTACGGCATAGCTTGTAGCGGCGTGAAACTTCTTTTGACCTAATGGGTTATGGCATAATCATTAGTGGGAGTTATGCCGTAATCTTCGCTGAGTGGCCTTCCGAGTCACGCATTAGCTACGGCATAATGTGAGAGTGAGTTACGCCGTAGCTTCATCACAAAGGCATACTATCATTATTCTCTTCTAAAATCTCCAAATCCGCGTCTCTTTAGCTCCAATGCTCGTAATTTACCTGAAAGTGAAATATAGAGGAAAACAAGCGTAAATCCATATAAATGATATAAAATACGAGCATTATCGGGGGAAATTGACACTTAATATTCAGGACTATTTGATGTTATCACTTCTCTTCTTAGATCTTCGAGAATTTCAATTGGTAATTGATCCTTTGGCTCAGGATTCTTCCCTTATCTCTCATAAATCTCTAGTAGTATTACCTCTCTTAGTACCACGTTTGACCATTCCCTATCATCAACTATTTTGTTGAGGTTAGCTCTATTACCACTCGACATAATGCGAAGAAAGTGATGACAATTATGGTGAAGATCTAAAAATGGGGAGTAAAATGAGTTGAGGGAAAATGATGTCAAAATACACACGTGAGATATATATTTGTGGTTAGGGTTGAAAGTCATGTTATTTGTTGACTATATATTTCAACCCTTTATTCCACCTTTTCAATATCTTTTCAGGTTGTATTCTGTTTGTCATACTTTAAATAGTAAAATCATAAAAAGGCTTTTGCATATTTCAACGTTAGTCCATATCCACCAAGAAAGCTATACACATTTCACATTTGCATATATATTGTTGCATGTATAGTCCAAAATCTAAGATCAAACCTAAATATGATAATACACACAAAAACAAACACAATAAACGAAAAAAAGAACATAAAAAAACATTATATATTCGATACGATAGTCAACAAACTAGGTACATAAAAAGTAGATCAATAAAGCTTCACAAAATAACATAAAAGGTAGACTGAAAACATAAAAACCCATCAAAATCTTCACAAAATGGTCTTCCGAACCTAAGCCCCATTCCTACATTCGCCCAAAGATCTCGCAAGAATGTAAGCATTTTGTCGATGGATGCCCGGTTTGGTCGACCACTTGCATGATTACTCAGCGCTCAAGCTCCTCGCGCACCACAACCGCTAAAAAGCCATGTTGTATTCAACAATGAGCTCTTGCCGCTTCCCGAATCATTCAACGACTCCCGTCATTGGTTCAACAATTGGGAACGACGCATCCACTAAAATGGTCAATGTCCCGGTATTGAAGGATCATTTGTTCTTTCAAACAAAATGATCCCAAGTAGTTGCCGATTCATTAAGAATATTGCATGCACGAACATGCTTGGGAGCCATTTGTTGTTGTCGGTTAAAATTAGGGTTTTGCAACTTTGCTAAAAAAGAAGAAGAAGAGAGAACTTTATTGCGTTAAGTGGCAAGAATGGGTGTAAATGAAAAGGCTTAAGTGCATGTAAAAACGAAAACCTTCTGAAAACGCGTCGAACACAGTACATTTTCTGACATATATTGAGATACGAACTAGAAATATACGGCTATGGTTCTTTGATATGACCATGGTTGATCATTGTAGTCTTTGATATATTACCTCTTTAGTCCCCAAAGTTATATTGAAACAATAAATTTAGAACTAAATAATCGAAATGACGATGTCTCACATTATTAGTTATTACGGTTTTGTGTGTGCTAAACTTTGGACTAATCGCAATATGTTAAAGGTATGAACTTTACTATTTGGCTAACTAAACCTGGTTGTATACCAAACGAGTCGGTGTAGACATGGGTGGTTTTTGTTAACTTGACCTTTGACTTATGTGAACAACTTGGACAAAGCGTATCATGGAATCCTCAAAAGATTTTGGAGAAATAAAAAACAGGCGACGTGTCTTGTCACAAGTTGGCCACTTGTACTTCGTTGTATTTTTTTTCTTCTAAACTTATGCGAATTTGTATCGTATGTAGTTAATTATTTATTATGGTTTTCAACTATTTTTTTCCTTTCTAAATGTCATTTAACACTATGTTTCTTCTAAGCTTTCTTCAGATAATGGATCTAAAACTAAATTATTGAAAACATAAGTTGTACAACATAAATGACAATTAAGAACAATATTTGTTATTGCAAAAAGCAACTTACATATTAATCTGCCGTGACACCAAATTCCATCAACAACATCACCTCATACTCTCGTTCTTGTCTAATTCTTTTCTCCAACTCTTTTGAGCCTCTGCCTCCTCTTCTAATGTTTCTCTTAATATCTCTTCATCTAATTTTAGTTGATGTTCTTGTTCCTCAGTAAGACATCCATCACCATTGACATTTTCAGGAACTTTAGTTTCGTGTTCATCATGTATCTCTTGATCAAATAAATCTTCTAGTGTTTGCTCAAATGTTTCCTCTACCACCACCTCTTTTGACGCCTTTGGTTGCATAAATGGCTTAAAAAATAATTATATTTGTAACTAATTAACCTTAAAATCAAGTATAGAAAGATAAGAATTATGTTTACCTTTAGAAATTTGTCCGACGGATTAATGTAAGATTGCGTATTGGGGAAGAATAAAAAAAATCAAGTATATAAAGGAATGTGTGTGTATGTGTGTGTGAGATGACTGGTGTGTTACTCAAATAATATATAGTATAAAAGATTTAAAAAATCAAAAAAATACTTTACATCACCAAAAAAAATATAAAATACAAAAAGTACATTTGTGCAATGTAGTGTACAGTAGCCAACACAGAACAAAATGCCAAAAACAAAGATTCGGACAAATTTGCCCTCATGTGTTGTGCACGTGAAGACTGAAATAACTAGCAAAACTAACGATCGTTAGAAAATTGGACCAGCAGCGCAATATTTTCTAAATCTTGGAGTAAAAAAGCAAGAAATCACGTTTTTGGATGTCGTTGAAATCCGGCCCTTTTACAGGGACTAACAGTGTAATTTACTCTAAAAAACACTAATAAAAATAAGTTAAGAAAGTGGCCCGTGAATGACATGACGCAAGATATGGACACTTTTAAAAGGGTAATCGGTCGATACGAGGTAATTAGTCATTGAAATGATTTAAATGAATGTTTTATGAAAGTATAATGACTCATTTAACAAATTTTGCTAGTAGAGTGACTTGGTTAACATGTTTTGATATTGTACTATTGTAGTGAGACAAAAAGCCTTAAACTCATATACTAAGGGTGCGTTTTGTTGAAAAGGTTTACGGGGCTTAAATTCTAAAAATAAGTTTCACCTAAATAATAAGTCTCGTTTGATGTAAAAGCTAAGGAGGGCTTTTGAAATTGTAAACTCCAGCCCAAAAATAAGCCTCATGCACAAAAATGAGGCTTAATTTTTTGTAAGCCCAAAAAATAAGCCTCGTTGATATCAAATTACTTAATTAGCCACAAAAATATCTACTATATACATATGTTAATTTAGTTATGTCTTTTTTAGTAATTTTACAATAATAAGTTCTAACTTAAACTAATTTGCCAAACAAGTTTATGAGCATAAAATTTTAGTTTCAGTTTATAATATAAGCCCCAATCACAGCTCCAACCCCAACCCATTTTACCAAAACATACCCTAGACTCAGGTGAACAAAAAATATCAAGTGGTATATTCGCTGTACATGGGCCATGTATGATCAATGGGCGGGATACTATGTATATGGGCCAGAAATTCAAACATCTCATAAGATTTATCAGCTTATATATATTGGGTCTTATATGAGTATATCTCACATAGGAGTATTTAGGAGCTTATATATATTGGGTCTAATTGTATTTGGTGTGAAGTCATATGGGTGTCTCACACTGTACCTCGTATAAACTTACAAAGTTACAACGAGCACATATCTCAAATACGAGATAATACACCATTGTAATTCATATGAAAGTGTCATCATATTTCATATAAAGAACATCTCACATGTTTCTTGCTACACCATATCTTTCATGTGAAATCATGACAAATCCATATATATTTCATGTGAATCAACTGTTATACGTTTCTACCTCAAAGGCTTGAACCCCCGTCATTCCTATATCTTTCTTACACATTACATGGCCTCAAAGGTATGAGACTTATCTTTAAAATACTCATCTTCTTATCAGGTACCATTTTTTCGTTATCTTCCCCGCACTAGTGCCGGGGCACTTGACAATTGTTGGATCCCCGTTGAGAATATGAGTGAGATCAACTGTTTGAACCATTCAGATGATAGTCATTGAGTCACTTGATTCGGCATGTGAAACCCTATATCTTTTTGCACAACTATTATTTTTACATGTATGATTTAGGCTTGAATGAAATAATAATGTGTCTAGATCCACAAATTATATCTTAAAACATGAAATATATCAATGCTAAAAAAGATCTCTTACACAAGATCATGTGATCATGTCTCACATGTCTCTTACACTAAACACAATGTTATATTTCATGCGAACCAACTACCAAGTACTATAAAGTCCTAGAGACACCCCACCAGTTCTATGCACATCTCTGCATAACATTCTTGCTCACATAAAAATGGGTTCAACTTATCAGTTTCTTCTAATCACGTTGCCCATCTTATTTTCAGGTTATGCATTGAGTGGTGGGGATGGTTGGACACCCATCATGAACTTAAGTAACACAAAAGTGGTGGACATCGGCAAGTTTGCAGTAGCAAGACACAACTACCAGGCCAAAACTCTGCTAGCCTTCAACAATTTGGTAAACGGTCAGACCCGATCAGGGGCAGGAACAGAGTACAATATCACAATTGCAGCCAAAGATGGTGATGGTGATGATGATGATATGCTGAAGAACTACATAGCCATTGTTATTGATAGGCAGTTTCAGGACTTTATGCATCTTGTTTCCTTTAGAGGACCCGTTTAGGCAAAAGGAAAGTTTATCTATAAATTGTGTAATGTTCAAATTGTGGGTCGATTTTTGTAGTTGAAAAAATGTTGACATATTTTTTTATCTAATGCTATCCAAAATTGAGTAAGAAATCATATGCTAATAGGAGCTTGAGTTTTAACCATGTGAATTACTTAATTCCTGAGGCTTTAACCCATATCCAAGCATGAATCCTAATAACTTCATGACCAAACGATCCGAGATGCAAATATTCTAAAAGTTAGGTTCACAAAAGCCACAGAAACGACAACAAGATGACACCCTCGAAAGCATAACAAATACACAAGCAGTCTTAACATGTATCCTTAAGGGTGAAACAAGCAACGACTATCTACTCCATTCTAAGTCAGCACCAGATCGTGAATTAGCATTGTTGGAACGGGTTGTGTCTTCAGGTCTTATGGAATTCACAAATGTATGCCAACCCAACAGGTATGGCACAGCAAACTGCATTTAACATACACCGAGTTACAAAAACTGATTTTATGAATATTTGAAAATTGCAGAGCTAAAGGGATTTATGAAAAGGGCATACATTGAAAGCAGAGACGAGAATTGCAAATTCAGCCTTTGTAACCGGGATATAAATGCTCTCATCCATGTTTATAAGCTTGTTTTGAACACCTTCAATTCATAAAACCATTTAGTTAAATTAAGAATCAAGAAATTAGTACTCTAAAAAGCGACATTAGAATAGTAATTGAAAAAGTTACTGAGATTAAAGAAGTGGCCAGATCCATCTGGGAGAGGCTCCACCTTCAAAACCTTCCTAACCCTTCCCTCATCACTATAAAATGTACAATTTATCAAAACGAACATCATCATAACAAAAGTTTTTAAAGAAACCCAAAATTAAATTCAATATATTACATGTGAGACATACACATGAATATGAATGTAGGTTACCTTTTTCCTTTAAAAGGGTCATGAAAGAATTCACATGAATCCCTTGCACCAAGACTAATAATACTTCCGATTTCAGTAACGGATAACGAGAATACCTGGAATTGTGGACAAAGATTTATAGATAAAAATAATTAGTAATGTCCAAATGATAAACCAAACAGAAACACACAAGGTTGATAACCGACAGATGATATTAACTTATATGAAAAGGCTGACAATTTCTTCGTTAAATTCAGAGTAAATATGAGAAGTTATGAAAAGATAAACTTAGCATAATAAAATAGATTTTCAATTGAAAAACAGGGAGTTTATACATTTTATTAAAATCTTTATCAATGTTAAAAGGACCTTATTACCGTCAAAATAATCAGGGTTGATCATACTAGCTACATATTCTACAGTCTATATCCATATTTTTTAGATCTTAAAAAGCCCAAACGAGACTCATATGTGTTACTCAAGAGTCAACTTCTTGATAAGTTTCTGTCACAAATAATCATCTTCATTGATAACAAAAAAATATGAGTGAATATATGTGCTCATGTGGAAGCAATGAAGCATAGCAGCGCAAATGGTTCATGTTGCGATTTGTTAGGTCAACTTAATTCTTCATTTGTGTAGGTCTCATTAATACAGGGTGAAGAAAGCTAAATTGTGATGGAGGGTCCAATCAATCTTCTTTTGTTTAAGCATATAGAAACTCATAAAAAGAAAAACCATACTAGCAACCACTATAGAAGTAGGCAAAGCCGCAAAGTACTAAACTATGCTAATAACGCTTCCCTGAATCTTTGTTTCCTGTAATTAGTTGTACTATCTAAGTGAGTCTAATCCTGATGTAAGTGAAATGCAATTGAGACCATAAAATTGTATAAACGAATAAAACATGATCTCCAACATAATGGTAAATAGGCTATCTGCATTACATGTTTCTTATGATCTAATATACCATTTTATTTCTTGTTTCGAAACATGTTTCTTAGGACCAAATATACACATGTATTTTAACCTATGACTGGCCCTGTTTCTCACATGTTTATTAGAATACTATTTATGTGAATTTATTGCTATAAAAAAACAAAGATTTAACATTAAAAAGTAAAAGGAGGGGATGGTAAACATATAAGCAAAAAGGCTGAGATCCTCATTCAAATTTAGAATATTTTGAATCATCCAGGTTCTAGACAGCTTCTTATAACCAATCCTAAATCAAAAACTTTAATCCATATATCACATGTTTCCTACCACGTAATACACATTATTTCCATGTGAGCCTACTGCTATAAAATCTGACACAAACCCCCTACAACTCTTTCTATTTCAAATTTACATTTCTAAATACTTCCTAGCCATAAAATAACCGCTTCTTACAATATTAGCCTTTTTTCTAGATTTCATTTTCAACATTTCCCCTGTTACAGCGAGTGCCATGTCCCATGTCCCAAAATAAATTCCCATCAAGGATTTGTGTGACACAAGGATTGTGGGTTTTGCAAAATTTGCAGTGGAAAGACACAACTCAAGGTTGAGACAACACTGATATATCACAACTTAGTGAAAGGTGAGTACCTCCGAGACTATGGAATAAAGTACAACCTAACAGTCACAGCCATAGATGGTGCTTGTGAGGATAATAATAACATAATAAGGAACTATGTAGCCGTCCTCAATGATGCAATTTAATACTCCAAAACCAGGACATTAAAGGTACCTGCTTTCTGCTCCAATCGTATTGACGAACACCAGCAGCCGGCGCAAATTGAAGCAAAATGAAACCTTCCTTTGTTAACTTAAACGCACCCGACTGCACAAACAATTACTCATTTAGTTAACGGGTGTTTAGGATTGTTTATCTTTTCTGCTTATACTTAAAAATAAGTACTTAGCTGCTCAAAAGTAAGCACTCCAGCTAACAGTGTTTGGATTTGCTTATTTTGTATATTTTTTTTAATAAGATCCATATATAAATAGTTTTCGATCTAATCCATGTGTAATGGGATTTAGGTTAAATATGATGGTAAAAAAGTAATTCTAATTTCATCTTAAATAAGCACATCGAAATAGGCATGCTTATTTTGCCCCAAAATAAAACAAAAGCAGTTTGAATGATCCAAAGGCGTGTGTTTAAGCTTATTTGGCGGCTTATAGGCTTATTGAACTTTGAATAGTTCATAAGCTCAAATTTTTGGGCTTATGAGCTTATTGAAGTTCACAAGCTCAAGTTGATAAGCTCATAAACCCAAAAATATGAGTTTACAAGCTTTTCAAAAGTTCAATAAACTTGTAAGCCGGCCAAATAAGCTTAAACAAACACCCCCATAAAACTTCAAAACGGTAAGCAGAAAAAATAGCTTCACATTCCGATTTTAAAGTCAAACAAGTAACATTTCAGCTTTCACATTATTCATTCAAATTAGCACTAAAATCAAGCATAAAAAACATACATCTAAAGGAGCAAACTCAGGGGGACGAGGTTCGACAGTTAAAGCAGCTTTCCCTTTGTATATCGAATGTCCAATGAATACCTTTGGTGCCTCTATTCATTAATCCAAACATAACCCAGTTCAATTTCATAACATTATTTAACAAAAAAGAAAAAAACAACAAAAAGAATAAGAACAGAAAACTATACGAGGTTGAGTGTAGGATGAAACATCAGGCCTTTGTTGTTGTTGGTCGGAATATTGACATTTGAGGATATGTTTAGTTGAGGGTTTAGTGTTTATGAATTTAGTGATTTGTGGGTTTAAGAAAGAAAGGGATTTAGGGTTTTGGGTGATGCAAGATTTTGGTGTTAATCCTTGTGGTGTTGAAGGTATTGAAAGGTTTAACATCTTAAGTTGTTCACCGGTGACGGTGAGTGTAAAAATGTGGGAATTGTAATAGAAGAATCTTGATAAACCCTTCAACAACCCTGTTTTTGCCGGAGGGGATTGAATTTTTGTCTTTGAAATAATAAGGGGGGCGTTTGGTTTGGTTATGGTTTGTAAATGAGAATGACTATGGATATTAATTTTAGACTAAAATACATCGTTGGTCCTTAAACTTGATCATACGCTTCACGATGGGATAAAGTTGGGCGTTATTATTGCTGGAGGTTCAAAACTTGGGCTTTATATGCCAAACTTGTCCCTTGACCAGGATTGTCATAGTCAACTTTAATTTTCTTGCTTTAATTCGATGGTATAATAGGCCATTCACAATTTTGACCCAACCTTCAACCCGGGACCAATTGTGATTATGCCTACTAGACGCTTTCTTCCCCGACACGCTAGCATTTAATTTCACGAACCAATACACCCACCCAACAAATAACTTTACCAATCATAATACACCATTATCCGTAAACGATAAACCGAAAATCGAATCAAATCTAAATCCTCATTTCGAACTCAAAGACCAACCCAACTTCCAACAAAACCATGTCGATCGATCGATTAGCAACATGCCGGATGTAGTGATCACTAACATTTTGAATCGGTTGCCTTTGTTAGAAGCGGTGAGAACCTCTAGTTTAGCTCGGCTGGATGTCTAAGTGGACTTTGCTCACCGATGTCATAGTTGAAGAGGATTTCTTTTATTATTTAACATATGAGTTTGATGGGAGGCTTGTTACTAGACTCTTAAATCGCTTATGGGTCCAATAAGAAAGTTTGTCTTGTTTGTAGAGCCAAGATCAATGCTTGGAAGAGCGACTTTCATTATGAAGAGATTCGTGATTGGCTCTTGTTTTGGTGGGCATGGAATTGAGGAGTCGATTATTACAAACCGGTATGGTGATCGAGTTACGTTCCCAACCCAACTTTACTCTCGTAGCGAGTTGAAACATCCGTACTTCATGTTTGTGCTATGGCTACTTTGGAATATTTTCATGGCTTTCCAAATCTACTGAGCTTAGAATTGATTCATGTCAATTTTCTAAGCGGTACAGTTTGGGACTTTATTGCTGGTTGTCCCTCACTTGAGTCTCTTAAAATGAAACGTCTTAGTACAAACGAGATGAGACTATGGGATATTGCAAAAGTTAGGAATTTGAAGAAGTTAGATTTGAGATTCGGTCTTTATAATGTTGTGACGACAATCACAACATCCGATATCTTTCACCTGAAAAGACTTCAAAATCTTGAGACCCTTACATTGGATTTTGGTGATTGCACGGTAAGAATAATTTGAGTTTTACACTTATAATTTTACAATGTTAAAGAAATGTGTATGATAATGTAATTTAATCTTTAAAACTTGTTGTAGTTGATACATGAAGCTAATTCTAGGATGAATGTGCCATTTGTATCCCTGATTAACCTTAAGCTGTCCGATGTCGATTTTGGGAATAGTGTTATGGTATCGTTCATCATTGAAATGATTCGTGGATCTCCAAATTTGAAAATGTTGGATACCAGAGTAAGTGTAATGCTATAATGCATATGTATCAAATAAACATTCCTAAATTGCCATGTTTGTGTATCTCAACACTATTTGATTTTTCAGGCTGCAAACACGCTTAGTGTTCTACCTTTGGAAAAAATTTCCAATGTTGTAGACAAACACATTCACCATGGTCACCATCTGATCGTGGTGTTTCGAGCTTTTCCTAGAACATAGCATGAATTAACTTTAATAAAGTTTATACTTGCGTGTTCCGGTCGCTAAAGACAATCAATATCGCTCGCCGATAGGAGTCATGATGGGAATGAAAATATCGGGAAGAACGGGAGTTGGCTAGGAAGTCGTTGAAACTCCACCGAGCCTCCCACACCGTGGTAGATTTCTTTGAGTGGTTGTAGTTTATGTATGGGTTGAATACCCTACGACAATTCATGTTGCAAAATAGTTTTGTATTTTGGTACAATATTTGTTTATATGGTTTGCTTAAAATTAGCTTGTTCATATGTTGTTGTTTGTGCGTATTGTATGTGGTTGTAGTTTATGGTGAATGGCTATTTTGTACGTATTATTTGAATTTTGACTTTGTAAAGTCAAAATTGCAAAACCATTACTCAATATTTGACTTTGTAAAGGCAAAATTGCAAAACCATTACTCAATATTTGACTTTGTAAAGTCAAAATTGCAAAACCATTACTCTATATATGTTTTTTGGAGTTTATTGATATGTTTTAGAAGTTTGACTTAACAAAGACAAACTTGTAATGGTTTTGTGTTGTTTAATCTTCAACTAAGTTGTAGTATACGTAACTTGGCAACTTGAGGGACCAATTGTGTATTTTAAAGTGATTATTGGGCGGGAGTTTTAAGTATGACAACGGAAACCATGACAAATTCAGGGACCGAGTGTGAAAAAAAAGTCACTATTAGACCCTTGACCGTCTCTTATCGGAGACGCTATTTACTTGTGCACACCAACCGATAAACCCATCCACCACTTTTTCCACACACAAACAATTTCCAATGGAAGATTTCCCGATTTTGAATGAACTCATGGAGATTGCTGGTTCATCGAAGTTGAATGATCGTATGGCTGTGTGGTTTGAAGAAGAGGTTGCACGAGAAGGGCTTTTGAAAAAGCTAGTTCTTCAGTGCATTGATCATCTGAAGAGGGGAATCATGAAGCGTAGGGAGCTGATCGAAGAGAACGAAGCTCTGGGACCTCGGGGAATAGCGCTTGACTATTTGGATGCACTAAGGAAAATCCAGGCGAGGCACACACACCAACTTGTTCAATTCATACAGATTGTTGGTCAAACTGATGAAGCTATTCGTTTCAACGAAGGTTTTGTCAAGAAAATGGCTGAGCATAATGCCTGAATTTTGGGTATTTCAAGGGGGTAGATAAATGGGGTCTTTTGGGTGCTATTTTTGGAAATATAGGTTGGTAAAAAGGGTATGTAAATTGGATCTTTTGTTTAGTTGTTGGTCTTGGTTTGATGTAGTTGTTTCTGATCTTGTAACCGACTATATTAATGATAAAATATCATCTAAGTTTTATGTGTTTAATCTGTTCTTGTATTGTGATATTAGGTGTATTTTAGTCCAATTAGTATCAAGAAACCAAACATCCCCTTGTATCAAGAAACCAAACAAAATTTCGCTTATCAAAGAAAATTTGAATCAAGAAACCAAACACCCCTTGTATCAAAAAAGCAAATGTAGTGGTTTAAAAATATGTGTTGAAAATGCAAATGCTTTAGCACTAAATCATAATGTATCACCAAACATCCCTTTGTATCAGCAAAACCAAACATCCCCTTTTATCAGCAAAAGTTGTTTCAGCAAAACCAAACACCCCCTTGTATCAGCAAAAGTAAAGGCAGTGGTTTAAAAATATGTGCTGAAAATGCAAACGCTTTAGCACTACATAATAATGTATTGACAATGGTGTATTGTTTAGGAAGAAATTGGTTTGGTGTTAGTATTGACAGCTGGATGAACACGCCTGATGTCTCAAATTGTAACATCTTGAATTTTGACTTACCCAAGTCAAACAAATTTATGAAAGGCAACAAGAAATGTGGAAGCTTATAAAGAGGCTTTGACAATGGTGTATTGACAATGCTTTAGCACTAATGGACTGAACACGCCCAATGCCTCAAATTGTAACATATTGAATTTTGACTTAGCCAAGTCAAACAAAATTTATGAAAGGCAACAAACTGTAACTTATATTTGTGGTATGACTTGGGTAAGTCAAACCTATTTGGAAATGCAAAACGATTTCAAGCAGTACAATGCACAACCACACACAATTACTTACATAAGAACCCAATTTTTTATTCATCGATTTCATGTTCTCAACAACTACAAAGTTTCCTATCATCTAAACATACACTTCCACAACTCTCCCTATTATCCTTTTCCTTCATTTCATTCCTTTCCTTAAGATATTTAAACAAAATTTCCGATTTTAATCCTTTCTCCCAAATCGTTAAACTTTGATAACACGATGTCACCTCTTCCTTCTCCTTCTTAACCCCAAATCCTTTTCATTTGGGCGCCTCTTCTTTCCTCAACGAACTCAACAAAGCCTTCCCTTATCGTTTTGTGCCATTATAGTTTTTTTTTTTTTTTTTGCTATAGGTAGAATGTGTGTTTCTTGTATTTTAGGGTTCAATGTTGTGTGTTTCCCAGTACTAATATTGTTGAAGGTTGGGTTAGATTCTAACTATGTTGGGTCAAAATTGTGAATGGTCTATTATACCCCGAATTAAAGCCGGAAAATTAAAGTTGACTATGGCAATCCCGGTCAAGGGATGAGTTTGGCATATAAAGCCCAAGTTTTGGACCTCCCATGATGATAACGCCTAACTTTGTCCCATCGCGAGCGTATGAACAAGTTTAGGGACCAACGGTGTATTTTAGTCTTAACTTTATGAGGAGATACCAAACTTTTCTTACATACCACCAAGGACTCATCTCCACCATCCATCTAAAAATAAATCAATGGTGAAATTAAAAGTATTTTATGATTCACATATTTTTATAATTTAAATATCTCTTAAACCGTTAATCGTTAAGTGAAAATATTTACACCGTCATGAAGAGCATTTAATTATCTTTGTATAGACAGCACTTTGATATACTTTCGAAAAAGAAAAAAAAATCATTTTTCCGTTCTTTCGTCTTTTTTACGTTACTTGAAATTTACATGAAAAAATCATATATGATTAAACACTAATTTGAATATCACATGTGATATTAGTGTTAAATCATATATGATATGTGATATCACATGTAATATTATATGTGATTTTACACTAATATCACATGTGATATTACACTAATATCACGTGTGATATTACATATCATATATGATATAATACTAATATCACATGTGATATTCAAATTAGTGTTTAATCATATATGATTTTTAATACAAATTTCGATAACGTAAAAACGAAAACTTAAAAAAGCGTGAAAATACGAAAAAAATTTGTCGAAAGTATATCAAAGTGCCTATCTATAGAAAGATAATTAAATGTTCGTCGCAATGATATTTTTTTTTTCGCTTAATGATTAACGGTTTGAAAGTTACTAATATTTGAAAAACAAGGATGAAAGTGGGTTTTTAAAATTGTTGGGATTAATCTCATCAATTAGATCAAATAAAAATGGATGGTGGAGATTGATCCCTTGGTATGTAAATAATCTTTTGTCCTCAAATGATTTTAAATCTAATTTTATTTAAATGAATTTGCAAACCCATCAGCTTTGACGGGTTTAGATATGCTTAGTTTGATACCGATTTTCAATTTCCAATCCTACCAATTGAACAATTATGATGAGGAAAAAAAAGGTCATTCTTTCAAATTTATATCTCAAACCAAACATCAGGGGTGTTCAAAAATTTGAGAAATCGATGAACCGAGCCGATGCGCTCAATCCAAAACCGTTAAAAACCGATAATCAAAGAAACCGAAACCAAAAAAACCCGAAACCAATAAAACCCGCTTACCCCAGTTCGGTTTCGGTTTTTACTTTTAGTTATCCACGGTTACTCGAACCGAACCGTGTATAATATCCATATAGGTTTCAACAAACCGTTCCTAAAAATGTACGAGTATTAACAATATTATTGAACTACTTTTATCGTATAACGCATTTTTACTTACCTAATTTGATCATTTACTAACGTCCATGGATTACATATGATTAAAGTGATCGTAACTTATAAACGTCAAATACATAGTATTTGTTGGATCGATGTACTCTAACCAAACTAACTTAAATAGCTTGTTAAGGTTTAATAACCTCGGATAAATCCTAAGTTATTAACAGAGAAACACTGAGCAAACTCTATTAAGTATGCGGAATTTACTTAACAAAGCTAAGAAGAATAACTTTAACTTTGAGCGATTTTATTAATAACTCTAACTCGCTTATTATGCGATCTTTAACAACTCTAATAATATCGAACTTCTCTAAAACTCTAATAAAATCACGTACATCTTATGCCAATCTAGGGTCCTTTATAGGCTCAAGGATACCCTAGTCGGTTTACAATTTGTATCCTTGTACGTCAAGTAATCTAACATAGAATATTCTAGAATTACAAGACTTTCTATAAACGAATAAAACAGTTCTTAGATCTTGCAAGATTTTGACTTCATATGCGAGACTTTGACTTTATCATTAAGCAAGACTTTGACTCTTTGACTTTTCCAAGACTTTATAGTTTACATTACTTTATCTTTCCGTAATACTCATCAATCTTCAAAGACTTTCATAACCCAACAATCCTCCCTAACTTGAATTCTACTAGTTTGACTTCAAGTTCCTTTGTGAATTTATCTTTATCGACTTCATCTTTAAGGACAAATTATGTCTTTGTCTTTGGATTGTATCTTTGTAGTTTACATGCATAGTCAAAGTATCTTTAGAAATATTCTTTACAAAGATCATCCAAAGAATCTCCATCTTTTCAAAGAACACGACAACATATGACAATTTGTACATTAATTCGGTTTAAGTTGTAAACTATTCTCATCACTTCTAGGTGTGTTAAATCACGTGAGAGGTGAATCATTGCAAATTTAATGGATTTAGATCTCTTTACCAAAGCCATTAACTCGAGTAGCCAAATGTTTTGGTGTGTAAGACCATGGTACATCGATAACCATATGATTTTTAGCAAATCATCACTATCAATGATTTGATTTGTCTTTACCAAAAGTCGTACCCTTACGGACTAGTTAGTTCTTTCATCATGGTGAACTAATTACCATATAATGGTTTTCCACGCCTTTACCACAAGCCATTTTCTTGTGGGCTAGCCAACTCTTCACATTATTGATATGGTGAGTTGATTACCATCCAACTTATTAGCAAGTTGTCAACTAAAAGCGGATTTGATATATCTTTACGAGCCGTTTGCTCATGGATTAGTCAATCCTTTTGTAACCATGGTGGATTGATAACCTATTGATATTATCATCTCAAAACCATTTATTCAACCTTTGTTTCAAAATATTTGTTACTTAACAAAGTTTTCTTCAAAATCACTTAATCGGTTAAAGTCGCAAGCGATTTTAATTAAAGTCTTGTTTGATCGCTAGATTTTGAATAAAGTAATCGATTTATCAAAAATAATTTATTCAATTAAGTCACATACCGGTTATTCATTATCATCGAGAATAGTAGTCCGGTTGATAAACAAATTGATGACCATACAAGCAATTTCATTGTCTTCTTCAACTTCCATTCCATGCTCTAGCATCCTCCTCATAAGATCGATCGTAAGAGGATATCTTCTATTTGCAAACATGTGAATCATTGTACCATTTTCCACTCTAGAACATGAACTCCAGTTCTTCAAAAATCTCCAAAGAAACAATTTCCCGCTCTCTTGATTCTTCCAAATTTCATCACTACTGCTCATCGCTTTCCCATGCGGTTGTGAGATCTCCAAGTAAACCAAACCAATACCTTCCGTGGATGATGTTCAAAATAATCTTTCACCACATGATATAAATAGAATAGATCCACTCTATCTATGATATGCAATAAATCCCATAGCTTTGTTGAACACTCAAGCTTTCATCTTCTCTATGAAACATCGATAGCTTCCATCTTTAGATTCTACAACTTCAAAAGTAGTAATATGAGATCTGTTCATCTTCATGTCAACATCTTCTCCGGAATATTCAAAATCTACTATTACGAGATAATTTCTTAATTCATCCCTAGTTTCGATCTTAACTCAACTTTTCTTTCTTTGAAAATTGTATATCTTCAACTTCGCTTTTCCTTTTCTTTTCAAACTTTTCTTTCTTTACTCGCTTCACCCAAGTAGCTTCATCTTTATAATCTTTGATACTTGCAACATCCTTCTTATAAGCTACGTCTCAAGATCATATAATCTTTTCATATCAACATACTTGACTTACGCAATCCTTTATATCCTCGACTTTTTAAATAAGCAATCATTGCATTCCTTTCTTTAGCAAGATTTCGTTTTCTAGGCATAAAAGAAACAGAACAGTGACTCTAATGGTTCACTAGCTTCAAGATTCAATTCCTCATGCAACTTCTTAGTCGCTTCTTCTATTACGAGCTTCTTCACTTCCTTATCTTCTCTATCTTTAGCATCTAATTCCTCTTGAATCTTTCTAGTCGCTTGTTCATTCAAAGCATCTTGAGCGACTCTTAAGCGTGCTAAAGTTGGTTTCTTCTTCTTTACTTCTACCAAAACACCTTTTCCTTTATCCTTAGGATCAATAGCGAGTTGAGAAACTCTTGATTGTTCCTCTTCTTGAACTCCTGGAATAGTAACAACCTTGGCTTTGATAAATCATGCAAAATAGTTGCAATAAATTCATCATCACTTGTAGTATGTATTCTTTGAGGTGTATCGCCTTCCTCTAGTATAGCGCTTGTTGAGGACCGACTTGTTCTTCATGTGGAATAGTTGAAGGACCGACTTCCTCTTCAAAGTCTAATACTCTTGGTGTAACCAATTCTTGTCTGTGAGTTCCAAAAAAAGCAAGACTTTGTTGTTCAAGACCTTGATCTTGGACCTTTCTTCTTCAGTACTTTCAATGACAACATGCTCTTCAGTACCTTGAGGTTCTTTTTCCTTAACAACATCTTCTTTCAAATTCTTTTCTTCTAAATTCCTCCCCAATTGGTCAGAAGATGGTTTAGGAACCTTTTTGCCTTTGTTTTTCTTCTTAAATTGCCTTCGGCGCTTGTTTTCTTCCTTAACCCATAAGCGATAACGTTTGATAAAAGGCGTAACAAAATTCTTTAACCTTTTATACTTGAGCATCAACATCTTAATCTGTTTTGCTTGAGCCTCAGTAGTCTTTTGCAATTTGACCAACTCCCTTGTCAAAACATAATTACCCAATGTTAAATCATCAGGGGATAAAGTATGTGAAGCATCTCCTTGAATTGGTGAATGTTCCTCTTGTTGAGAATCAGGAACAGAATGTTGTGGAGATGGAGAAGGTGAACTGCAACATCTTCTTGAACTTGATGATTGAGAAGCAATACCTTGAGATGCGGTACCTTCTTGAGATTCAAGATTTGCGGATGCATTACTTGCGGTGCGCACCTTCACTTTCTTCATCATCTTCACATCGGCTCTAATGACTTGAACAACTTCCATCATGGAAGTAGTTAAAGGAGTGTCTTGACCTCTGAATAAGTCACTTGTCTCGCCATAAAGGTAAAAATCTTTGCTTGTTGTACAATAACGGTAGTAAGTCCAGAGGCTTTGGTACATCGACAAGTTGTTTGTTCAAGAAAACTTGTATAAACCTAGGATACATTAACCATTTTGATCCATGAGTGATGAGAAAGCATGCCATCTAGAATAAGCCTTGAAAAATTGAAAACACGATCTCAGAGCTAATCCCACCATAGCGGATGCTATATTAGATCCAAATTGCTCCCATGAAGTACTTTTAGCACTAATACAATGAAGCAACACATGCACTAAAACTTCCATTGAGGACAAAATAGTTGTTTCTAAAGTTTGTTCTCATAAAGACCCTTCATAACCAATGTGCCCAAAAGTTTCCCAAATCAATCGCTTATCAAAACGAATAACCCTTCTTCATCATTAAACAATAAGTCTTCTCGAATAGAAGCTTCATAATCTTCATAGTTCTTCCAAGAATCGTAGCCCTAATATAAAATTCATCATTCTCCATATTATCCTTGCAAGAGCCAAAATTCTTGAATCCAAGGTTCAATTAAATCCGGCTCCACTAAAAGAGCATAACTGATTGGCGACCCAGTGAGATAATCAATAATATCATGAAAAGCCTCATTAGATTCAGTCTTGTCTAAATTCGCCACCATGTTGTGCTTTGAAACAGTAGGACGATTCACCATGGTTGAGTATGTAAGCACAATTAGAGATAGAATCGAATAATAAAGAGATGGTGAGAGAAATATGGAAAAGATATGAGAATATCAAGATGAGAGGAAAATCGGAGTAGTTATTTATAGGTGAGATTTGAAAATCACGACCCATAATAACAAAGTCACCATTAGTATAATTACCCTCAATATTACCGTTGGAACAAGATTTAATAAGACAAACAAGATTTTCCACGTGTGCGATACTTTCCCAAGCAAGACTTTCCAAGCAAGACTTTCATAAAAAGCAAGATTTTCCAAATTCCTCCTCAGATAAGCTAAGTATACATAGATATCCTCCCTCAAATAATGCACAAGAATATACTAATACTAAATAGTCCTCCCTTAAATGTAGCTCAAGAGTTAATCATGCCAATGCTTACCACCAGTGATTAAATCTTGAAACATCAAAGCCTTTGGTGAGTAAGTCACTACATTATCATCCGTAAACCTTGACCACATTAATGAGCTCGTGCTCATAGCAATCTCGATAAAGTGATGCCTAATCTGAATGTGCTTGGTCTTGGAATGATAGACCGGATTCTTCACAATAGATAGTACTCTCATTATCAATATTGATAGGAGTATTCTTAAAATTGAACCCATAATCCAAGAGTTGATTTTGCATCCACGAACTTGTCCACAACAACTTGCGCAGCCACATATTCGCCTTCAGAGATGATGTTGTTGCAATTGTTTGCTTTTACACCGCCATGAAACTAATCTTCTTCCAAGATATTGGCATCCACCGTTGTTGATCTTACGTCATAATTATCACCGCATAATCACTATCCGAAAAAGCCTCCAAGTGAAAAGGTGAATCACAGGATACCACAACCCTAACTTAGGTTGTTGTTTCAAATAACAAAAATTCTCTTCACCGCATTCATATGAAATCTTTGGTGAGACTTGATATCTTGCACATAAACAAACCGCAAACATGATATCGTGCCTAGATGCGATGAGATACATAAGGCGACCAATCATTGATCTATATAACTTGACTTCAACTGGTGTCCATCTTCATCCTTGCCCAATGAGTTAATTGATTTAATAGGTGTAGTGATGCACTTCATGTCATCAAAATTGAACTTCTTAAGTATGTCGATACATACTTGTCTTGACTTATGAAAATCCTTCCTTTGATCGCTAACTTGAAGTCCCAAAAGAAATTTAACTCACCCATTGAACTCATTTGAAATTCTTTTCTCGCATCACCGCTCAAACTCCTTAACCATAGACCTGTTTGGTAGCTCCAAAGATGATATCATCAACATAGACTTGAACTAACATGATATCCTTCTTGTCTCTTTTAATAAACAAAGTCTTGCCAATAGCTCCCTCCGTAACCATGTTGTAATAAGAATGTGGAATCAACACCTTCATTGGAATCGAGAAAATACCTTCATCTTCAAATTCATCATCGGTTTCCTCTAATCCGTGGCATGGTAGGATCATCCAAATCATCTAAAGTATTGTCAATCGGTGCATCAATGCTTTGGTCGAAAATCTTGTCCAAAGTCTTGTAAGAGTATTCTCGAGATTAGTCTTGTTCTTTCTCGCTTCATAAGCTCTTCTTTGTTCATCGCTGTAAGAATGTGCTAAAACATCTTGAAGAAGCATCGATTAAGTTCTTCCGAATAGATTGATCCTCGGCAGATAATGAGGATTTTGGTTCATCAAGATTTTCTTGGTACATCAAGATTTCGTTGGAACTTCAAGATTTTCTTTGTAGCATCGAACACACATCATCAAGTCTAATGTGAACTCCATGAACAACATACCGTGAGTTTTCTACATCATGTACAAAGTTGATTTTCTTCTCTAACAGTACATAGTTCATAGAAGGAGTTAGAACTTCAAGATCAAACATCCAATCGGGACCTTTACCCTTCCGATTGTCTTGATCTTCTAAAACTCAACATGAAGACAATCTTGAATCTTCTTAGTGACTCATTGTACACTCTAAATCCCTTCTTGTTGGTACAATAACCCAATAAATATCCTTCTTCTCGACTTGCCATCAAACTTTCCCAAATTATCAATTGTGTTTAAAATAGTGAGAGGGCATCCAAAAGGCTTCATAAAGCGAATGTTGGGTTTGTTTCCCATCGAGAACTCATAAGGTGTCTTCATCTCATGGTTTGGTGACCGATACTGTAAGTACATAGCAAGCATTACTTACGACAAATTTCCCGAATTGAATAGGTAGTTGTGAATCTGCAAGCATAGTTCTAGCCGCTTCAATCAAAGTCCTATTCTTCCTCTCTCGCAACACCATTCTCATGTGGTGTTCTTTTAGATATTTGATTTCACAAACACACTAAACCATGATCAAAGTATGCGTTTAAGTATGTTAGAGAGAAAGTTCTAGTGAGAGAGTGGAAGAGAGTTGGGAACTATAGTGAGAGAAAGGAAAATATTATTATGAGCTCCAACCTCTACCTTGGGAGGTAGAGGGTATTTATAGTTTTACAATAAAACGCCACACAACGGGTCATGGATCGTGCATACAAGGGTAAAGACCCGTCTGTCCTCCACGGTGTTACTTAACTAAATACTACTTAACATAAAAGAACTACGACTACGAGCTTTCTAACGAATACATATACTGAGGTGACCGACTTTTAATACCGGAATTTCTAATTCCTAACAATCTCCCTAAGGAGGTCACCTCAATCATGTACCAAAATTACATTGAATACAAATAGATATTACATTAACAATTGTTCTTGCATTCTTGATGTAGTACTTTGCTCCTAAGCTCGTAGTCATTGATTCTTCACATTGCATGTTTGGTTACTCCAAGTGGAGGTCTTTATCGATCCACGTGATAACAATTTTGAGCCGACTTTTGAGATCATCACTATCAAAATCTCGAGACATCCATTGTGGTGTTGGTATTATGTGATGTTGTGACTTTAGGATCGACATGCTCACATTCGGATCATGATATCTTCTCATCGAGTAGCGGAAGCTTTCGTTGAATCATGATATTGGCGCAGCGTAGCGAAGCATGGAGTGAAAATATCGAGTCATTGATGCACTAATCATGATTTCTTTAGAGATGAATGTGTAGAGTGAGCATGCGGCTATGGAATGACCGCTACATTTTGATCACCGAAACGCCGGGTGTACCGCATACAACAAGCTAGCAATAAATCGCACGAAAATGTCTTTGATCACTTTCGTTGAATTGAGGTACACGCCCACGGTTCCCGCTGATCAAGACAAGCATCGCCTGTGATCGTATAATTCAAGAATTTCCTTGACAGGTTTCGCAATGCTCTAGTCGTTCTCAAACCGAACGCCTCAAAGAAGACAACACGGAGTGAGTGAACCAAATGAATAGAAATTCACCGATTGATGAAAAGATATTTGAAAAACAATCGTGTATTGCTCAATAGAAATTGTTTTGCAATACAACGAAGGTTTTAATGAACATCAATTATCAATCATAAAACACCTTTTGATTTGAAATATTCAGACACGGTCGATGTGCTAAAGAAAAGAGTTTTTAAGCACAATGACCGGTTTTTCAAAGGTATCCGTCAATCCATAACTCGAACCGTGATTGATTCAAGAGATTGAATCGCCCCATTGTTTCTGTTCGGTTGTCACATGGTTGATCTATATAATAGATCTCACATGCCACCCACCGTGAGCTTGTTAGATGTTGGCTCCGTAAGGCTTTCCATCTTCATTGTGAATATGTAAACACATCACTCGGATGTTCCGCAATACCACAAGGATAATGCGAGGGACTCAAGATATAATCTCTTTTCCACATTGTGTGAAACAGAGAGTCTTCATTGAAAGTGTCCTAATGAGATTTATTGATGATCTCGTGGCTCTAGACTCAATTTGTGCATATTTGGTTCCCGTGTTGAGACTAGGAGAGGGTCTCCTTCTTCAATATCAACAATCTCTAAGAGAAAGTCGATAGATAATGTCGGTTCCCGTGAGAATGAAACAAGTCCTTTTAAGAGGAACTTGAGTGGTTTGGAAAGTTGAAGTGCAAGGCCACCGGGTCCATGACGCCTTGTCTTCAATACCGATGTTACCATCGTAGCATATGAATTGAACCCGTATCGCCCTAAGGTTGAATATATGGAGGGCTATTTGTTTTCACCCTTTTCTCATTCAATTCTTTTAATTCTTCAACCCTTCAATGCTTACCGAGACTTCATAGCTAGAACCTTGTTGGGTTTATTCCAAGACTAACTCGGCCTCATCCGCACTCTTCCCATATCTCATTTTTCTCCTTTTATCATCATACCTAAGGACTTCTACACTAACTAGTGGATTGTCCTCGGTAGATCCCTCCGGTTCGCGGATCATGGGAACAAATACCTAACCTTATCATCCTTATATCACCGTACATAAAGTAAAGTTGGTCGGTCAATTTGGTATTGTTCATCCGCCATTGGAACCAATTGAAAACCATTTGAAAATCAATCCGATACTTGTGATATATTATCAAAACATTTTGTACCGAATTGTTTTTGATATTTTTAGAATAAGTGCTCCCCTCAACATGTGCATCAAATGTTTGAAATCGTTTTGCACACGGAGGCAAGAGGAAGAATTTACTTTTTGATTACCATTTTCTAAAGATATCAACATCACTTCCCCGATCAAATCAAGAAGATAAAGCATTTCCGGAAGGATGAGGTTTTCATAAGTTTGCTCCCCTCAATATGTGCCTCGAGATTTGAAAAGAGTTTTGCACATACTAGAGGAACCCGCACATTGAGATAAGTGATCACGCTTCAAATCATAGGTTTAAGATAGATGCTCCCTCAACATGTGCATGGAAAATTTGAAATCGTTTGTCACATGTGGAAGGATAGCATGTACATCCTTATAAAACCATTTACCGAATTATCGCTTTAAATCCAATTTAAATCACACATTCTCCCGATCACAATTATCAACTCATTTGAAATTTGTGATCTCTTATTGATTTAAATTGATTTTGAAAGCTTTAAGGGAATTGTGTCTTGATTATGAAAGCGTTTTGACCGATAAGGATCGGATTTTAAAACTTTAAAAACTCCATTGATAAAACATGCATGTATATCTTTTGAAAACAATTTAATGCCAAATAACTTTTTAATTTAATTGAAATCATTCTCCCATCAATCAATGACATAGGTTGTTGATTGAGAGATTGATATTTTGACAAATAAGTCCGATGATTATCAAAGATAGAGTTCGAGTTATTTTTCAAAACAATTTGTTTTCGAGATAACATGTTAATAGAATCGAGCATGGAATTTGGTTGATAAGAAGGCTTTTGATGAATGTTCAAACAAATTCTCAAATCTTGAAAACATGAAAAGCATGGCTCGTTTCTTTCTTTGAAAAGCGGGTTATCGCTGAAGTGACAATAAACCATTGTTTCTCTTTCTCCCAAAATTTTTTGATTTTTGATTTTTTTTTTTTTTTAGAATTCGAACAACATCTAAAGTCCCGTGTCATTCTTTGAATGACAAAGACAAAGACCGTAGATATTGTCGAACCGAGAAAAGCATAACAAATTGACAATATTTTTGAAGATTTTTCAATTTTTCGATTTTTATGGATTTTGAAGGTTTTATATTTTTCTATTTGATTTTGAAGGTTTTATAATTTTGTATTTTGTTTTTCGAATAGATATATACAAGAGATAGATGAAGATAGACCTTTACTCCTCGCCTTCCTCCTCAAGACGCTTGAGTGTTTTCGTTGAAGGCTTTTCAAGCCAAGACGTGGAAGAATAAACTCAAAACGTTCTCTTGGAAGAGCTTTGGTGAAGATGTCTGCTAACCGATATTCGCACCTCACAAAATAGAGTTCCACCACACCTTTTCCACTTGTTCCCGATGAAATGATGTCGAATGTCGATATGCTTTGCTCTTGAGTGTTGAACGTTGTTGCATGAGAGAGCAATAGCACTTTTATTATCACAAGATGAGGGATTTTGTTGAATTCAAAGCCATAGTCGATAATTGAGATCTCATCCATAAGATTTGAGCACAACAGATGACATGGCTATGTATTCACCTCCGTAGAGGAAATAGAAGTACTCATTTGCTTCTTTGAAGACCACCACAAGCTTATCACCCAAAACCGAGCACCTCCGGATGTACTTGACGAGTATCTTGACACCGCATGATCAAGATCTCGATAGGTCGTTAGTGTCATGCCGGTGTCCTTCGGGTACCAAAGACCCATATTGATGGTTCCTTGGAGATACCGAAGACCCGCTTAACCGCTTCAAGGTGCTTTTAGTAGGCTTAGCTCGGTATCTAGCACACATGCACACAACGAACAAGATGTCCGGTCTACTAGTCGTGAGGTACATCGTGGATCCAATCATACTACGATATTTTGTTTGGTCAATCATGATCCCCGAGTGGTCCTCATCTAGTTTGGTTCGATCAATCATGGAGTGTCAACAGGTCACTTGAATCAAATCCAAATTTCTTTAAGATCTCGGTTGCATATTTAGATTGATTTATGAAAATGCCTCCGGACTTTGCGAAATTTGTAATCCCAAGAAAATGACATTTGTCCCATCATTGACATTTGAAATTTTGAACTCATTTCATTTGAAAACGATCACATTCCATTGGGTCCGCCGAGGCAAAATAATATCATCAACATAAATTTGAACATGAATTAAATGTTTGCTCGACTTCACGGTGAACAATGTTGGATCAATCGCCTTTGCTAAATCCGTTGATAGAAGAAACTTTGACAATGTATCATACCATGCCCTTGGAGCTTGCTTTAAACCGTAAAGGGCCTTCTTCAAACGATAAACGTGAGTAGGATGCTCTTGATTTACAAATCCTTCAGTTGGGCGACGAGACGACTTCTTTAAGGTCTCCGTCGAAATGCCGCCTTCACATCCATCCGATAGACTACCATGTTCTTACTAGCAAGATTAGCCGAAAGATTCGATTGCCTCGATTCGAGCAACCGAGCAAAAGATTCTTCAAAGTCAATACCTCCTCTTGACGGTATCCTTTAGCAACTAATCGAGCCTTGTTCTTCAACACATCACCATGCTCATCAAGTTTCACTTTGAAGATCCATTTAAGAGCAATAATCATAGCACGCCTGAGCGGTACTAACTCCCATACATCAAGTCGATCAAACTCATGAATTTCATCTTGCATGGCATTGAACCGCTATCTTCATTCATGGCGCTTTAACATCTTTTGGTTCGATCTTAGATAGTACGGAGTTGAAGAAGCACCATAAGGCATCGGTAGCAAGTTGTTTCCGTGTTGATACAGACGAGAGGATTTCCAATGATGTTGTCTAGTGGATGATCGTGAGTCCATTTTCTAAGGTGTTCATGTGGCGCTTGTTGAGGGACCGAGGTAGCAGAGTCGATGTCTCCAAGAAGATGGTTCGATGATGATTCAGAGCAAATATGTTTTCAAATGGAGCATCTTCGTGAGTAGCAAAGGGATTAACTTCATCATTGATGCCGTAAATGCTCCATGATGTACATTTGAAGAATGATGATTTGTTGATGAGATCAAGGATCGCAGAGGCGCTTCTTGACTTAAAGATATTGAGACCGAGGATTGACTTCATTCACGTGAATATGAGCACCTCTGTTGTAGGGATCGACACCTCATTAGTACTTGGATCATAAAGTTCATCAAACATAGGATCAAACAATTTCATTAAATCATCTTCGATGGAGGTACATATGGAGTTTCTTGAGAGGAGTTTGGAACAAGGATGAACCAATGGGACTGTTTTGAAGTGCGGGTCCCGAATCGATTGTCCAGAGCCATTTGACCGTCACCATCAAACGTAACGTGAATTGTTTCCATGATATTTCGGGTTCTTTTGTTGTAGATTCGTATCCCTTTTGTTTGGTGCATACCCTACAAAACTCCAATGTCTCGCTTTAGCTCTAAGTTTGCCTAAGTCTTGACCTCATTAGTTGGATAACACAATGCACCAAACACACGAAGGAAAGAGAGATTAGGTTTTCATTGTGGACAAGTTCATATGGAGTTTTTCCATGAATAGTGTGAATCGTGGAACGATTTTGTGTGTAGCATGCAAGGCAATAGCTTCACCCGAGAAACATTGGAACCTTTGAGTAAATCAAGATTGTTCTAGCCGCTTCTACAAGAGTTCGATTTCGCTCTTCAACTACACCGTTCGTTGAGGAGTTCGTGGAACACTTCTTTGATGGTCGATTCCAATGCTTTCATAAAATTCACTAAGTTGTTTGTTAACAAACTCGCACCATTGTCTGCTCGGATAATTCGACGGTTTTGTTAAGTCGAACTCGCACTGCTTGATGAGTTTGATGATGATATCGTGAGTTTCATCCTTTGTCCTTAAGAACTTGACCTGTGTGAATCTAGAGTAATCATCAACCACAACTAACACATATTTCTTCCCAAAGATATTCTCGCACTCTCATTGGTCCACATAAATCCATATGAATTGTATGAAGAACTTCGTGATGAGTTAGTAGGTTTGGGTTTATGGGCATACTTCTTGCTTTTTCCCAATTGACATGTCGAACAAAGATGATCCTTTTCATACTTGAGTCTAGGTAAACCTACAACTAAGTCCTTTCGTGAGATCATTGATGGTGCCAAGTTCGTGTGATTGAGACGACGATGCCATAACCATGACTTTGTTTTAGAAGCCTTTGACAAGAAGCAAATTGGTGAAGACTTCATCATATCTTCGATAGAGATGGTGTATAGATTTGAACCACGTGAACCTCTTAAAAGTTCCTTACCATCAAGTTCTCTAACGAAGGTGTATGTTTTCTCAAGGCTACTTAGATCGTAATCGCAGAATTGACCAACAGAGAACAAGTTGTGACCAAGACCTTCCACATAGTATACTCTAGAGATGACACTATCACCCACAACATAATCACCATAACCCATAATTGCACCGAAATGATCATTTCCGAATCTAATCGTCTCCGATGAATTTGCTCACGAAGTTCATGAGCCGTGACCGGTCGCCAATATATGCTTGGAACAAATGAGTCCGTGTACCACGTAATCGATTTGAACGATCCGCAGCTGAACACGCACAAGAATGGATAATCGATAATTGGGATCCCCATGCAAGAATGGGTTCCATTTGGTTAGTAACACCGGTTGGAACACCCACATCGTAAATAGACGATTCATATCGTAAAATAAGGCAATGGAATCATTGTGAATAGATGCAAGATTAGTGTCTCAGATAGCCCTGCTCACAGCAGTGTTCACTTCTTAAGGGAATAGATCTACCAAGAGGCATCCATTTTCTAGTGGGCATTGTCTCGATTATTCTTACGACCAACATGTATCCAATAATAGCCTATTTTGCTAAATGTTCTTCCCGGGTTTCCACTGCTTTCTAACTTTCTTACGTTTTTGCCTTTTAGCCTTCTTAGCATGATTTTTAGCATTAACAATATTAATTGGATAATTAACATCATTAGGCAAAACATTAACACCACATTCATGATTAGAAATGTAATTCAAGCAGACATTAATACAAGGTTTGCAAATAGTATCGAATTCAATTAATTACAAGACGCCTATGGCTAATACTAGAATCAACACGATTCGCTTTATTCGCTCAAACTTAAAGTTCCTAGGTAGGTCTTCTACTTTCTTCCAATGCACATTCTTAGCTTGCAGGTCGTGTCCTTCCTTGTATTGTCTTGAGACTTTGACCGCTTGCTTTAATGTCACCGATTACTCTGTAGAGGGAATGGGAACATTAGTTGGTTTGGCTACTATTTGCTTCACTGCTTAGATGTGCCGGGATCCGAGCTACATGCAGCACACTAAGATTAACTTTTTAACACTTGAATAGCTGGGATTTGAACACCTAGAGGGCACACTCGAGTTCACATTCTTAGCACTAATAGATTTGAAATCGAACTACTTGAAGGCACATTAGGTTCACATTCATAACATTTGGCATTGAGTGACTTGCATGCTTGGCACTAGGCATAGAACACGGTATCAAGGGATTGACTTGCTCACCTAAGGTTTTAGGACATATTGTAATTAGGCATTCTAGAAGTTCTTGAGATCGTTTGGCATATAAGCATGCATGGCCAATTGCATTATCATCTGGTTTCTCTAACTTATCCTCTTCTACAATCTCACGGAGACATTCTAGGTTGTCTTTAAGGTATGAGAAATATGTTTGAATAGCGTGTTTGTTATTCCTAAGATGAGGAGGAACATATTTCATGCATAAAGCATATTTATTACGCACATGTACCTTTGATACACCATTCTCCCATTGGTCATTGGCATCTTCCCTTTACCCGACTCTTCGATTCTCAATTTCCTTTGTAACGAGGCTACTGCTTCGTTATTTTTGTTACGAGTGACCTTTATAGATTCAAATAATTCATTGAAATGACGTTTAACCTTTTCATTTTCTTCAAGAAAACCTCATTTTCCTTTTGTAAAGCATTTACTAAGTTTTGAAGATGAAAGTTTTGAGAATTCGAGAATCTAAAGGAGGAGGCATTTGGGGACCAAATACATTGTTCGTTTGACCCTTTAATTGAGAGATTTGGGCCTTCAACTTTCTCGATCGTGTTGCAATGAGCTTGAATCTGCTCATCACGCTTGTTAATTTGAAAACTCGCATCAAACTCGAGCATCGAGGATGTCTTGATATTTGAAGTTTTGACATTTTCTTTAAGATGTTGATATTTTAGTTGTAAGTTAAAATGCTCAACTTCTAGTTTAGAAAAATGTTTAACCAAATTGTCGTGATCATCCAGCTCAATTTTCTCATTTAGTTCGTAATTAGTTTTTCAAGCTCAATGACACGATCATGAGAGACTTTCAAAGCAATGTATAGCTCATGGAATCGAGAAGCGAGAATAGAACAGCTTAGTAGCAAGTAGAACACATCTTGAGCAATACATTCGTAAATCAGTTCTCATTTAGTGTATGCAAGTTCTTCCTCTCAATCTCATTATATTTTAGTGCTCGCTCATAGTCACTAACCTCAACTATCATTGCATCAAATTCCTTTTCCATTCCCTTAATATCAAGATTCATCCCTTTTAAGACTCTCAAAGTGATCTTTTAGAAGTTTAAAGAAAGGCATGACCTCGCTAAATAGCATTCTTTCATTTGCTCAAACCCCTTTCACCTTCGTTATACCAAAGGGTGTGATCCTTTTCTTGCAAGTTTTCTCAAAATCAACAAATAGTTGAAAGATAACATATTGGCTAATTAAGGTCTTGCTTTTAGTGGCAATTGTTCTAGGAACAAGATGCATTGGTGTATTAGGAGGATACACAATGCTCTAGGCATTTTCCAAAGGGAGGGTTTGTTTCAACAATATTTTCACTTTTGCTTATCTAGATCCATTTTCCAAAAGACTTGTTCGGGAGTCAACAATGTCCGAGGCTTAAACTTGTTCAAGGAAATCCAGCTTTTCCTTCTTATAATCATGGGGTGTGATCTTTATTTTCTTCTCTTTACATTTAGGATCATCTAATTTCTTGTTCATCTTTTCCTAGTGACTTCATCCGATTTCTTATCTTCCTCAAAGGCACTCAACGCAACTAGGTTTCGCCTAGGTTTAAGGATTTCATTGCCATCATAAAGCACCTTATGAGCGCTTTCTAGCCTTTTAATAACCTCGGATTTGGTTCCTTAATAAGGGAATGCTATGCTTATCGCTAAGACTCTATGCTTAGTGATCATGTGAGCAATCGAATGGTGTTCCTTGTATGTACAACTTGTTTTCAAGTTTGTTTTTCAAAGTTTTCGATTAGAAAAATCTTTCAAGAGTTTTGATTCCTTTGTATTAAATTCTTGCTTAAGCATTTTCACATTTTCTTGAAGTTCTTGTTTTGCTTAGCGCTTTAGAAAGCTTTTCTTGCAAGGAATTTAACTCTTGTTTTAATACTTCTTCTCGAAAATTACTTTTTCTAATGATTGTACGCACTTGGTCATCCATTTCCTCGCTCACGAGTGGTCAACTCAAATTTTGCACGTTGTTCATAAATGGCAACACGCTCTTTATAGGCATTTAGTTCGTAAATTACGTAATCATCGGGCACATGCGGTGTATTCATCAAAAACATAGTCATTGTTGATCGCAGAAGATGTATCACTTGGTACAACTTCACTTTCACTTTGTTTCACATATTGATCATATGGGACAACATTGATATTACCCATATTTTCAATATTTGATTCAATAGTTTCGCTTGATTGTACTTTGTCATGCATCTTTTGCACATCAAGATCATCGATAGTTTTAATACCTCCGAGATGAGTTTGTCTTTGGATGGGCCACTTGTGGTGAAGAAGAGACCTTGGGAGAAACCATTGGAGAAATGCTAGCCATAAAATTGTGTGTGCAGAGGTCCATCATCCACATCGAGTCGTATGCATCACAATCACGACTTGAAAGGCATTCGACGATTGTGACCTATCTCCGAATAGGTCGCTCATCCACATCTCGCATCATAGGTCTTGGCATTGCCTCAAGAAGAAACAACAATTCCTCTTCATCCAAAGCAAAGACCATTATCCCGAGCTTGTACAAGCAAGATCTTATCTCTCAAGTAATCAAGATTCTCGTGGACGTTTTGGAGATGTGCGCCTTGCAATGTGTCCTCACCACCACGCTTATAACATTTGATCGGCTTAGCTTGACCTTGATTACCATTCCTTCCTCGATTCGATTACCAACATAACCTCTACCACTCCACCTCTTCCCCGATCATACTGCTTTCCAGAATCGGTTGCACCACGATCCTCCCATCTTTAACAAGAGCTTGATTGTGTGGGTTAGATGTCGCTCGAGGTTGTTGTTGGTTTGTGGGAGAGAATTCATGTTTTGACTAATCGTAAGAGCTAGTTGATTAATGATGTTACCCACGCGCATCAAAGATCGCCTTGTTTGAACATAGGATCGGGAATGAGTTTGTGATTACCATTACCCATGGGTATGACTTGTGAGGCTTTGGTTGTGATTCCGATGTTTGAGTAGAAGGCGTTGAGTCATTAGATGAGCTTGTCTCTCCTCGGTTGGTTTTGAACCGATTAAGAATCATCTTTTCAAACATGGCATGTCTCTCATTCTCAAGAAGGAAAGCATAGAGTTGCTCATAATTCGTATTCTTCAATCCTTTAGTGAGCTTCACGTATAACAAACTTGTGCCATTCGGGATTCATGTTGTTCACAAATTTTGAGTTCAAATAAATGTTAGGCATAGTCATTCGATGTTCCTCATATCATTCACCACTTATGAAATCTCACATAGTATTCATAGACACTCTCATCCGGTTTCATCTTGAAGTGTTCAAATTCATCATAGAGTTGTGATTCTCTGCCTTCCATAGTTAATTCGAACCCGAGAGAAGCATCTTGACATTATCCCATACCGCCTTTGCATCGGTGTTGTGATTGATCGCCTTGTAGATGTCTTTAGGAAGACCTTGAAGAACAATGTTAGAAGCCCGATATCAAGATCGAATCTCTTTTCTCCTTATCATCAAGCTCATCATACATTTTGGTCCGTCCATTCCGTAAATCGTAGTTCCATCTTCAAGAAGATCAAGTACATCTCTAGTCGCCTCAACCCGATACGGTCCTTCATCAATGGATTTGAGAATGTTGACTCCATTTTCCTTTCCAAGACAAGACAATCTAATTCGTTGAGCCCAAGAGTCGTAGTCGGCTCACAAGCATGGGTGGACGAGTATCCGAACCACCGCTTGAACATCCTCGCAACAAAGGGAGATGATAGTCGAACGTTTGTAGACATGTTTCAAGCTCTACGGATTTTACTATTCTTTGATTAAACCGGAAATTGATTCTTTCACGGATTTTACTAAACCAAAAGAACAACCGTAAGAATGTATCACAAAGAAGTAACAAGCCTAAATGAATAAGTACCTAACTACACAACTCGCTTAATTAATCAACTCGCTTAAGTAATCAACTCGCTTAATAGCCAAGTCGCATCAAGATCAACTCAAGACACGTATAACTCGCTTAATAAATCAAGTCGCTAAATAGCCAACTCGCTTTAGTATCAACTCGCAACACACTCAACTCGCTTGAACACTAAGTCGCTAGAGAAACTCGCTAGCGCATAACTCGCTAAATAGCTAAGTCGCTTAGATCTCAAGTCGCTTAAAGAAACAACTCGCTTAGAACCCAAGTCGCATAAATAACAACTCGCTAAACAAATAAAGTCGCATGTACCAACTCAGATCAAATAACAAAGCAACTCGCTTTGAAGAAACACAAGTCCGAGACTCAACTCGCTTAGTCCTTTTACACAAATAACCACTTTATCAATCCAAAACAACTAAACCACAATGATTTAAGCCTTCCAATTCAAAACATAAACACTTATGATGATCCTAAACACAAAAGTACAAGCAAAATTCAAACTTTACCACTAGAATTTGTTCAAATGAATCAAACTCTCCTAAACCCTTAATACACCAAAACCTTATGAAATCCACCAAAACAAAGAGCATGAAAGATGAGTGATCAAACCATGGCTCTTGATACCAATTGTTAGATATTGATTTCACAAACACACTAAACCATGATCAAAGTATGCTTAAGTATGTTAGAGAGAAAGTTCTAGTGAGAGAGTGGAAGAGAGTTGGGAACTATAGTGAGAGAAAGGAAAATATTATTATGAGCTCCAACCCTCTACCTTGGGAGGTAGAGGGTATTTATAGTTTTACAATAAACGCCACACAACGGGTCAGGATCGTGCATACAGGTGGGTAAAGACCCGTCCGTCCTCCACGGTGTTACTTAACTAAATACTACTTAACATAAAAGAACTACGACTACGAGCTTTCTAACGAATACATATACTTGAGGTGACCGACTCTTTAATACCGGAATTTCTAATTCCTAACATTGTAAGTCTTTGAAGGTAAACCTCTAACTAAATTGCCTTTGACCGCTTTGTTGATATTCTTGAAATTTACATGGCCCAATCTTCTATGCCATCGATGTGCTTCTTCAATTGTTGCTTTTGCTACTAAACAGTGGCTCTTCCATAAGAGTGAAGACTCTTCATGTCCGCACTATACACATCATTGGTCCTTGGTACTGAGAACTACCAAGTTATCATCAACAAGCTTGAATTCAAAGGAAAGGATGAGACATTCTCGTCGTTGAATAATACAGATGCTTTTATCACGATTTGAGAGACGATAATAAGTTGAACTTGAGCTCCTTCACATATCTAACATTCTCAAAATCTATACGTCCCCGCTTTGATAGTTCCTTTACCAAGAATTCTTCCTCCATTGGGATCATTCCCAAATGCAACTCTTCCTCCACTATTAGATCTAAAAGCGCATGTAATATCCTTGTCTCTGTCATACTTCCGAGCAACCACTATCTACAATCAAATGATCTTTAAGCTCCTCTTCCGGGTTGCCCGCACAAAGATTTAGAGAGTTAGTTTTTTTAGGAACCCAAGCCATTCTCGACTTGTGTTCCTTGTGGAGTTACAAACTCAAATTCTTTGAGTATGTAATTTCCAATTGCTTTTCAAAACATGATCCGTGATTATCTTTTGATTTTTAGCATGTGGATTTTCAAAACTTTCTCGGATTTTCAATGTAACTCTCTTTGCAAATTCATTCTCTTTTCTTGTATTATGAAAACATCGATTCACTTTTTATTGAAAGTACTGTTTGTCCCTCAAAGAGACTTTCTCTTAACCCATTCGCTTTAACACTTGGTTCCCGTGATCTAGATCCCTTATGTGAATTGTAGTACCTTCTAGGTTGATAGTAATGAGATCTCTTAGGATTTCGTGCCAAGTGGTATTCGCAGACCTTGAGTTTGACCGAGCAAGATTTGAGAAGGTACCGCTTGTGAAGGTAATGGTGGTTTAGAAAAGGTCTTCTCGGTGGGGTACCTATGATCCGATGAAAAGTTACTATGATTGACCCTATTAGAATTATTCCAAACCGGTTTGTTCTCTCTAGGTTTCGTTGATGAGACCTATTCTTTGGAAATTTCCTAAGGTATTCTCGAGTGATGTTCACAATCCTTGATTAAATGATTAGGACTAAAACACACAAAACACGCTTTTCACCCATACTCCCAAAGTGACTTCTTCTATGTCTATGACCAAAACTATTGTGCCTTCTAGGTGAATGATTAAACTGCTTTGACCAACATTATTCCAAAAGGTTTAGCAAGACTGCTTTGAAAAGGTTTTCTTAAAGGTATCGCTTGTGGAGCAAGACTTTGAGTAGAAGGTACTACTTGACTTTAAAATTTTATTTCAACAGCTTTTGGGGTTTCGCACCTAGATTGACCAATAAGCTTCTTCCTAAACTCTAGACCGCCTACACCAAAACGTGAAACATCGTGTCTTATGGGTTGATGACTACCAACCGGATGTGGAACAAGATGATAACCTCTGCTTTCTTATACTCGGAGGTGATTCACTAATTGAACCTCATTACTAGATGTGTCTACATAATTAATGAGTTCATCATCACTAGTGGTTACATCCTCAAAATCACCTTCATCCTTATCACTAGATGTGTTTTCTTCTATGTTATCAAAGTCCATACCAAAACCTAAGCCGCTTCTAATGTATGCTCTTCTCTGCTTTTGAACATAAGTAACATGTGATGCACTGATTCTTTCCGTGCATCAAACTTTGCTAACAAATCATCTCTCCTTTGTGAGTTTCTCAATTTCAAAGAATTTTACGCTTTAGTTTCCATTCACCGAGTTTTAACCGGTAATCCTGTTGTTCATATTTTTCACCCAAGCCATTTCATTATTTTCATGTGTTATAATTTTGGCTTCCATTGACTCTAAGGTTATTTGATAACCTACTACCTCGCACCTAGCCTTAACACAATTATCTCTTTCAAACACATAATTATTTACTAGTTTTTGATAGAAATCATAACAATTTGAGCATACCTCGAGATAGGGTTGAACTTGGTGAAGTAGCTACCATTGCAAGTAGAACATGATCATCTTCACACCCAAGCTCCAACAAATCCTCCATACCCATCTCCGATTCCAAAGTAGCATGATCAACTTCCTCATCAAAACAAGGTTTCAGTCCAATTCTTCACCGAATCTTCAACTCGCTTCTTCCATCGCTACCATACAATAAGTCACCGGTTCATCATTAAACTCTTCACCCAGCTTACCTTATGACAAATTCTCTTGAGCAACCAAAGCCTTTGTTTCAAGAATGGGATTTCTTTTAGCTCCATCTTTGGTTTCTCATCATCCTGTTTGCTTGATACTTAGCAAACCCGCACTCCTTGCAAAGTGTCCAGTCTTTTGACAATTAAAGCATTCAATTTTGGATTTGTCAAAAGTTATTCCCTGTTTTGGTTTGAAATCAATGCTCTTTCCTGTTTTCTTCATGTACTTCTTGATCCTTGCAGTGATCAAAGCAACTTGCCACCTAATATCAATCTCTTCTAAAGCATCCTCATCAATCTGGGAGAGATCTTCTTCATAAACGACAGGTAAAGAAGCTTGATGTGCAAAGAAGGAGCACACAACTTCATCTGAGTGCAAAGTAGTAGGTGGTGGGGTTTGTTGAGCATAGGTGGGAGCAAGATGCAGACAAGATTTGAGGCACAAGATTTTGAGTTGGAGAAGCGAAGACTTTTGGTGGAAGTAACGCCTCTTTCGATGATAGAAAAGCAACACTTGTGAGACTTAGAACTTGTTTGACCATTCATCTCATGCTCATATACCTTCGATGATTGTAGAGATCATCAAAGTCCATAACATCCAAGCCCCGGTTGTCCTCTAATCATTGTAGCTATCACATGCCATGTGGATGGCAAACTCCTTAGAAACTTCGATTAGCATCTTCAATCGAAACTTCGCTCGGTATAACTCCAACATATTGAGGAGATTTTGAAACCTATCATATGCAAGATCAAGACTCTCTCTTCACCCACAAAGAAAGTTTCAAACTGTTGCTTCAAGCAGATTGCATCTCTTCTTAGAAGCTTCATTCCTCCAAATCTGGTCTTGAGAGCACCCAGAGCTCGCTTAGCATCTTTAGCATCATGAAACTTGAGAAGGTGACCATCTCGAATGGCGCATAAGAGAATATTGAGAGCCTTCTCTTGATTCCTTAAGGTTGTTCGGTAAGACCGCCTTAGGTGCTTTAGGTTGTCTAGGAATGTCTCATGTGTTCTAGAACAACTTCATTACCATTGACAATTACATTCCATAGAGCATGGTCTCAGAATGGCAATGTATCGCCTCATCTTCATACACCATAAGTCATATTCGCCTTCTTGATTACTGTGAATCCTCATTGAGGTGATGGAAGGTGGTGGAACATAATCAATCGACATCTTTAGGTTCGTGGTAGGTTTTAGGGTTTCTTCTTAGTCGAGTTTCCACACAAGCTCGATACCACTTGTTGGATCGATGTACTCTAACCAAACTAACTTAAATAGCTTGTTAAGGTTTAATAACCTCGGATAAATCCTAAGTTATTAACAGAGAAACACCGAGCAAACTCTATTAAGTATGCGAATTTACTTAACAAAGCTAAGAAGAATAACTTTAACTTTGAACGATTTTATTAATAACTCTAACTCGCTTATTATGCGATCTTTAACAACTCTAATAATATCGAACTTCTCTAAAACTCTAATAAAATCACGTACATCTTATGCCAATCTAGGGTCCTTTATAGGCTCAAGGATACCCTAGTCGGTTTACAATTTGTATCCTTGTACATCAAGTAATCTAACATAGAATATTCTAGAATTACAAGACTTTCTATAAACGAATAAAACAGTTCTTAGATCTTGCAAGATTTTGACTTCAGATGCACGATTTTGACTTTATCATTAAGTAGTACTTTGACTCTTTGACTTTTCCAAGACTTTATAGTTTACAAGATTTTATCTTTCCGTAATATCATCAATCTTCAAAGTAGCTTCATATCCCAACAAGATTAGTTACTTTGTTACATATGATAATTTGAATGTTTTTCATGACAGACAACATTACTATAACTCTAATCTCTTCAATGTTATTTAATTTTACTACAATGACATATTATGTTCTAATTTATGATATTGTTCGTCCGATTCGATTCGATTAAAATTTTAAAATGGTTAACCGTGACCAAATCACGAGTAACGCTCATTTCAGATACCACATGTCCGGTTATCCGCTTAGTACGGTTTGGTTTCTGGATAGTAAAATAAACTACCCGCCGCAATGTATAGATATAATATCTAACCGAATCGAGCGAACCACCTTGTGAACACCCTTACCAAACACCTTAATATCGTTGGTTGACTCACGTGCTTTGCTTCTTTAATTACAATATGTGAAAGTAGTGTTAAGATACTAAGGCCATTTGTTTGATAAGTGTTGCCTCGTTGAAATTGAATGATTCTCTAAATTTTAGTTTGGTTATGGATTATGGAATAAAATAAATGATTTAACCTTAAAAGTGATTCCGCTAGGGGAGCATATGACCGACGATATGACCGACGGACCGGACCGACCACATTCGGTCCGGTCCATGGTCTCGCTTTTACTAGTCGGTCCTCGGTCCGGTTCGGTCCGAACCAAAACCGACGAATTTGGGCAAATTTGGCCTTGTTGGACCGGACCGACCGAAGAACCGACCGGACCGAGACCGAACCGACCACATTCGGTCCGGTCTCGGTCTAAGACTTTTTCCGAATTCGGGTCTCGATCCGGTTTTTGGACCATGCACACCCCTAGATTCCACTATATTATGGTAGGCTTAGATCAAAGACCCTAACAATCTCACTCAATCATTTTCAAATCACAAACTTTGTACATTTTCCTTTTAACAATTTCTTTCTCTATCTTGCTTTTATATTGTTGGAATCGCTCCTAACTCGTAAATGGAACGACATTGACGGGATTACAGTATCTATCTTTATTACCTTAAACACATGGGCTTGTTATGTCAATTACCCATTGTTGTATGTGTTTCAGATATATACCCTCCATACTTCCATGGAGGGTGAGACTTTAGTGTAATTTCATCCTTCATCAATAACACACCTACTAGTTTTCTCTCTCTCTAGCTTCTCTCTAACTTGAAGATGGCTTTCTTCCATCTTCCCCGACCTCCCGATTCACCATATCAACCAAATATATGGTCCTAACATTGGTATCGAGCCATGTTACGATCCCGGGACCCGTGGGTTATGGGCCCACCACGCCCACCGCTCAACCCGATAATACTCTTATACCGATACACTGCTACAACAACTCATCACAAGAAGCACCACCGCTGACTCCACCACAACAGCTTGAACAAACCGCTCCAACAATGATGAACCGCAGATGATGTTCTTAATGTAGTACCCCACATGCGATTTTGATCCAAATGCATTCTTTAACCCGCTTGCTAATGAAATCGCTACACCGATGTCGCGGAATCATCAACAAACCATTTGAATCCTCGAATCGCACAATGTATACCAACATCAACCTCTACACATCGATGGACAAAAGACCATCCTCCGCAAATATTATTGGCAACCCGAATCAACCAACCGTTACGAGACAACGTCTTCACACGATGGTGAACATTGCATTTATGCACTCACCGTCTCGCTAACTGAGCCTAAAACATTAAAGACGCAATGACAAAAGACAATCGGATAGAATCCATGCAGAAGAACTCAACCAATTCAAACGTCTTGAAGTATGGGAATCGGTTGAAAGACCAACAGGGTCTATGTCATTGGTCTCAAATGGATTTGGAAAACAAATTGATGTCAAGGAATGTAATCCAAACAAGTCACGTCTAGTTGCTAAGGGTTATCGTCGAGAAGAGGAATACACTTTGAAGAATCTTTTGCTCCGGCTGCTCGCCTTGAGGTCGCTCGGATATTTCTCGTCATGCTCATATGAATATGACGGTCTTTCGATGGATGTCAAAACCGCGTTTCAACGGACAACTTAAAGAAACGGTTTATGTCACCAACCGTATGATTCGTTGATCCCGAGTTCCCGAACCATGTCTATAAACCGAACAAAGCTCAGATGGTCTCAAACAAGCTCCTGCATGGTACGATAAGCTATCATCTTTCCTCATTGCTAATAATTTCACCAAAGGTTCTGGTTGACCCTACTCTTTTATACAATATCACGGGCACATATCTTAATTGTTCAAATTTACGTGGATGACATCATTTTTGGGTCTACACATAAAAGTACTCAATCGCTTTTGCAAAACTAATGAAGAAAATTTTGAAATGTCCATGATGGGTGAACTTACATTCTTTCTAGGACCGCAAGTTCATCAATCACCCCATGGTATTTTCTTGAGTCACCCAAATATGCCCTTGAACCGTTAAACAAATTTGGAATGAAAACCCGTGACACTTATGCCACACCCATGACTCATACCAAAAGCTAGATCGATTTACATGGGAAACTTGTCGACCCTACAAAATACCGTAGTATCATTGGGTCTCTCATGTATCTAACAACCAGCGCACTGATATTGTCTTTGCCGCTTATCTCGCCTCCCGCTATCGTCAAGACCAATCGAAACCCACCTCTCTCGAGGCTAAAAGAATCCTCCGATACATCAAGGGAACCATTAACTGGGGATCGGTATCCGGGATTCGGTTTTGAACTAATCGCTTTTCGGATGTCGATCACGCAGATGTTTAGATTCACGAAAAAGTACTTCGTGAGCACTACAATTTCTTGGTGATAAACCGTGTCTTGGCAATCAAGAAGCAAGATTGTACATCGTTGTCATCAACCGGCAGTAATATGTAGCCATGTCTCGCATGTTGTGCTCAAGTCATCCGGATGAGAACACAACTCAAAGACTATGGTTACGTATTTGATGAATCCCGATGTATCATGACAATCGAGTGCCATTGCGATCTCGCAACCCGGCTCAAGACTGAAATCAAAGCACATCGATCTTCGCTATCATTTCATCAAGGACCACGTGGAACAGTACAGCTTGAATTATACTGCAGGCATGAATACCAATTGGCAAATCTACTCACCAAAGCCTTGCCTCCCGCTAGGTTTAATGAGTTGGTCCACCGGATTGGTATGCGGTGTTTGACTCAAGAGGAATTGGATGAACTCTTAAAACAATCCTTAAAACCAACAAACACCAAAATCTCTTTTGTAAATATTTTTCAAAACAAAATACAAAAATATAAAACCCGATAAAACAACAAAATATTCTTCTACCTATTTTTCTTCAAACATTGCAAGTACATTTCTTCCACAACACTCAAATCTTTCAAAATTTAGTATTTTTGATCAAGTGTCGAGGGGAGAAAATTAATACTTAACTTTTTCAAAATAACATTGTACTTGCATGGTTGTTTCTTTAATAATGGTGGTCACATTTCGGTTTCGACACTCCTCGACTAAAATTTATAACCTTTATTATTTCTTAAGTCGAAGGAGTGTCCTCAAAGTTATTTCCAAATATTCTTCGTTTGGTAACCAAAATGGAAGTTAAAAGGCTTTGATGAAAATGGAAAAGTGGAGGACTAAACCGCCAAAAGCTTAAAGTTACTTTAATTAAAACTCCTCCACCTAACATATCACTTCACATTTATTACACAAACCAAACTCATCCTACGCCTAAGAATCGTTCAAGAAATCCGTGTTTTGGATCATAATTTCGTAAGTGGTTTAATGTTTCTTACATGATTTCAAACAATGGTTTTGATTTTTACATAAATCCAACGGTCAAAATGTTGTATATGCTTAATTTTGTGTTCTACGCTTATGCGTATGAACACATGATTAAGATTGTGTGTTTGTGGTTAAAAGGATAGTGTCAAAACGCTTTTATAACATCATTGATATCATTTTTATCCTCAAAATGCACCCAGATACACGAATTGATGGATTTTGGAAATTAGGGTTTATGCGTGGGTTTTGGGTGTTTTCATATGTGAACGTTTTGTGATAAAGATTGTTGTATGAAGTTGTTTTCAATAGGAATTGATCATATTTTAACCCAGAAACACTAAATGATAAGAATTGAACTTTAGGGTTTAATGTTCTTCACATTTGGGTATTTTTGATTCACTGCGAATTGAATGTTAAAACTTGGTCATTACACTCACATGACATCTTAGATATACCAGAAACACTTTGGTGCAATTCCTATGGCTAAAATTCTTAAGCGTAATCTATGAACTATTAGGGTTTTGGTCTCACGCGAAGACTTTACGCGTAAAGCTGCTTAATGAGTTTCATGCCATGATCTCGCTTTATAATGAATGTTAATGTTAATATTGATGTTATGATGATGTTATTTCGGGCTTGCTACTCGTGAAACTTAGAATCAAGGTTATTGAAAATCTACGCGATAGGATCACCTTACGCGTGAAAGTTATGCGTAAGAGTAATCTTAAGCGAATCATACGCCGTGCGTGCTACAAAGGGACCACGCGATCCCGTGAAGGATATGCGAACAATGGACCTCTACGCATAAGGTCTACTTTATGAGTAAGCCTTACGCCGTAGGGTTTTATATACGCCACGCCGTAAGCTTTACGCATAAGGTTCCCTTTCCCACGCTGAACATTTCTTCACGCGTAGTAAGGATCCCACGATAAGCTTGCGCTCACGCCAGATACTTCTCCTGCTTACGCATAAGCTACCATTTCTACGCATAAGCCTTGATCAAACCTTCATTATGAATTGTTACGCTGCAAACTTGTAAATAAATAAATCATAACGTCACGAAACCAAAATGTCACTAATAAACTTAAACGTTTAATATGTTGTGTTAAATAAGTGATAACATAAACTTTAAAACTTAAAGTTAACTAACTCACGAAACTTATCACGACGTCATTGGACTATTGAACAAACAAGTGACTTTGGACTCAGAACTATCATTGACACCGCACATTCAATAATTAGACAATAAAACCTTCGCTGACTAACATTATGTCTTTCGATATGTTGGTTCTTTTGGCTAATGTTATTTCGCATCACGACATGGTCGCTCAAATGAATGTGGATGCACCGAGGTTCTCACAATGGTCGATATCTTCCTAATGGCTATCCGAGGAAGATTGGAAAGAACAACCTTCGGTTGACTTTGAAACCCTCGCATGTTTAGAATCTTCCGCTTGATTGTCGTGGATATTCTAAAGAATCATCCTTACCGTAACATGCTCTCACATTCGCCACAAGACGGAGATCTACATTCACCGCCTGAATTCAATGCAAAGGATCAAAGGTCAAAGTGCGGTGACAAGGACGCCAATCACAAACAGTCACCATCACACATGCACTTACGAGTGTTCTTCTCATCCCCGACATCGAGCCAACCGACTTCTATTCCACACCGTCAAGAGACAGCTTTTGCAATTCTTGATTGATATTGGCTATGATGAAGCTTCAGAACTATCTCTAAGCATTCTCATGTGGAGCTTAAGAACATTCCTCAACCGTGGAGAACTCTCTACATCATCATCACCAAATGCCTCGGTCGTGATAGTGGCTATGAGCATCCCAAGCTCATGGAACCGCAAATCTTTGGTCATTAATCAACATGAAGCACATCGAACTGAAGCTCGATATGGGATGACATGATGTCATTTCTCAAAAGCTTGGCTCAAAGATTCCTATGTCGATACACTAAATCGTTGATCCGAGAGCACTTGGGCTTCATCTTGATATTCCCAAGAGACTCAATGACCCCAACAATCACGACATGTTGTCGATCCTATTCTAACAGCTAGAATCAAGGAATCGACAACAAAGAAACAGGTGTTGTGTTGCCCGATCACCTTCTCGACGAAATCAAAAGCTCTACACATACAAAAGGTATATGGAAGCGGTCAAAGTAGGCAAAGTTGGTCATCTCGATGAGAAGTCTTCGAACACCTACACGGAGAACCGTAAGAGGAAGTGCAGGAGGCCGCAAGCATCGAGAGTCGAGGAAGTTCCCAAGAGGAATCCTCCACGAAAAAGGACTGCTCCTTCTAAGGAAGTTGTTCCCATTCCCGCGCCTAAGCCCCGAATCGCCAAGAAAGCTAGTGGACGAAAGCTCAAGATACACAATCGAGACGAAGAGGTCTTCTACTCAATCAGCAACCGATGCACCTCCTTCAAGAGCAAAACCTCCCACCACCGCCTATCCAAGGAAAAGGGAAGACTCTAGTACTTGTGCCTTATGAGGATGAAAGCTCGTAAGAAGAGCCACCGAAACCGATTACAGTGAGGAAGTTCAAATTTGTTAGACTCCAACACGCTATGGAGGAATTTGCTAAAGATCAAATGGGTGGCCCTTGAGGGTCAGTGGTGATGTTCAATCCACACCACCTCGATGCGGTTAATCGACCCGATAAGGGAACCGGTGCCACCACTCTGAGCAACAACAAAAGCAACAGGAGGAGTCCATTAAGTTTGACATTGAGGAACCGGACATCGAGAAGTCCGAGAAAGATAAAGTCGATGAAGAAGCTAAGTCCGAAATGATGAAGATGTTGATTATGAAAAGTTTCTTCTTGACAATCCCGCACGGTCTAAGGAGAAAACTTCGAACCTCCTAAGGATAATGGGGTCGGTAAAGAGTTAATGAGAAGAGTATACACGTAGAAAACATTATTTGGTGAGAGAAAACATTATTTGTGGTAGGCGTGTGTTTAGGTCAAATGTAAGTAAAACGTGTTAGGGTAATACATATACTATATCGTGTGATTGGATCCAGATATCATATCCATGGAATGGGCTTACACGATTTTTCAACATCTGGATCAAGCTTGATGTCTCTTGATCTTTATTGGACTGGGTCTCAGATATTATACACGTTTATGGACTAGAGTGTGTGTATTGAATGGTGGGCGATGGGCAATATTATCAAAACAGTAATTGTTATCCGAAATTATTTTGTTTTGACACAAAAATTTTTTAGATACTTTGTTGTGATAATATTTAGAATATAAAGTGGTATTTTGGTATTTCAATTTCACGAGGATACATTTTTGACAAGATCAGGAACCATTATCAAGTTCATTTAAATTGTTAATGAAGGCTAGTTTTGGGCGTTTAACCGCAAGATGTGATTACGGCAAGAATTTACTATTATTTATTTGAGGTTAAAGTGGGATATCACGGGCGCGTGTACTTAGTATCTTGAAGATATCGGGGTTGGTTGGATGCATGATTCTTGAGATCCTTGTTCGAGTTTTAACCGCACGAATGACAAAGACTTAAGTTATCTAGTTGAACTTGATGTAAGGAGTTACGTTGTTGTGCTCACGACTTATAACTATCACTTTTAAGGAGTTACGTTGTTGTGCTCAAGTGTCACACTAAGGTGTGGATAATTTGAGAAACTTTAAGTTTACCTTTTTCGATGGAGTTAAGAAAAAGGTTCTTCGTCCGACAATAGTGCAAGTTTAAGTCACAAGTTCGGGTTATACTACTTGGTCTCAAGTTCGTCATATTGGGTTTTCCATCGAGAGTCACTACAAAAGCCGTCGAATGATAATGGGGTCGTAAAGAGTTAATGGTAAGAGTATACACAGTAGAGAAGTTTTATCAAAATGATTCTCACAAGATATTTATGGTACTTCACACTTGTTCGATTAATTGAACATACATGGTTTTGATGTTCCAATTTCATCATCAACATACGTGGTGTATGATTCGATTCATTGAAAACATCGAGGGAAGAGTATAGGTGTTCCTTGCTTCTTTGATGTTTTGGATTTTTTCGAAAACCCGCTTCCTTCATGAATTTCTTCAATCGTGGGAAGAAATGAGACGATCTATGGTGAAAATTTCTCAAGTTGGTGTAATCGCCTCACTTTCACGTAGTTATCGTGTGAAGTTACCTAAATATGATGTTGTGATGCCTCACACACGGTCATTTTATCGAGTAATTGCGATTCACTGGTAACTATTATTCCGATGATCGCAACATTCTGGGAAAGTCGTTTCATTTCGCTCTTCGTGGTTTGTTTGGTGTGAAGCATCTACATGTGAGAAGATCTTGTTGATTTCTTGCATGTTACCCCGAACGGATTTTCCGCAACAAGTCGATTACCTTGTGTGGTTTATCGCTCATCTACAAATTCATCACAGCATCTTGAAAATTTCAAAAGTTAGAGGAATGTTCACTACATCAAAGTTTCGAATCATCAAGACGGTTGTCATTGGGGAAGTCGATTCGAAACTTCGCCAAAAAGGAGTGTACGGAGAAGTCGCTAAAGACATGTAGCATGAATCGGGGAAGTTAATCCAATTTATGCATATTACATCATTTGCCTACAAGTGAAGAAAACGGTTCTCAAGTCAAGGTACAAGAAGAAGACAAAGAGCGTAAACTTTCATCATCCTCAGCACTTGAAGAGCTTATGAAGACCTTTCTTTATTTGTTTTCTGTATTTGTAGTAAATGTTGTAAGTAATCCCTTATGTCGTCCCATTGGGGGAAGATTGTTGGAATCGCTCATAACTCGTAAATAGAACGACATTGACGGGATTACAGTATCTATATTTATTACCTTAAACACATGGGCTTGTTATGTCAATTACCCATTGTTGTATGTGTTTGGGTATATATACCCCTCCATACTTCCATGGAGGGGTGAAACTTTTAGTGTAATTTCATCCTTCATCAATAACACACCTACTAGTTTTCCCTTCTCTCTCTAGCTTCTCTCTCTAATTTGAAGATGGCTTTCTTCCATCTTCCCGACCTCCCGATTCACCATATCAACCAAATATACAGTCCTAACATATATAAATAATATTGTTTTAATTCATTATTAATTTAAAAAATAAATATATTTTATATAATTTTACATTTTCTCTCCTATAATTCTTTCAAATTAATTCCAAATTCAAATCCGATTCCAATCTCATCTACAAACCAAACGCACTAGTTATGTTAAATTCATTTGAGAAACATGACTACTAACTTCTTTTTTCCTAATAGTTGTTTTATTTTAAAACAAACTACGCATATAAAGATTTACCCCAAAGTTTTGTTGTTTTTGTTTTTTTCGTTTTTTTAGGTGGAATGACATTTTTTTTAAAGTACTTAGTGAATTGCTTATTATTAAAAGTTATTTAAGATACAAATTTTAATTGTTTTTATCACACTAGGCGGGTATCCGAACATAACGTCAAAAATTAAGAGCGATAAATAATTATAGTTGTGAAATTGTGGTTTAAGTGTTTCGTCTATAAATTTGATTAATTTTGTAATAGTCATGAAAGGAAAATATATAAGTGTAAAGTATAATATTGGAAGGAATAGTAGGTAAGGGTAGATTAGTAATTTCACATTTCTCATTATAAATGTTTTTAAGTAAATGTGTTTTTTTTTTCTTTTTATATAACCTAGATGAATATGTGCACATTGCGAAGTTGTATAACAACAACAAATTATAATTGCGAATTTGTAGTTTTGTTTTTACCCTTGATGCAATACTTTATGATTCAATTTTTAGTCATTGCCGAGAAAAAGTATATGGGTTAGAAACGAAAAATATAAACGATTGAGTATCAAAAAATATTTAAACTATTACTTTTGATGATAGATGTTACAATTTTTAATCAATGGTATATCAGTAATTGAATTTACTTATTTTAAAATGTTTTAATTTTAAGAAATGGGATTTTTAGATAGATATAAAATATTTTATAAATAGATGTCAATGAGCTTCTTTTAATATTTGAGTATCATTGCATTCTTTAGTATAATTTTAAGCAAATTTACAATATTTCTGAAGTACTTAATTTACAAGCAAAACATGAACATAACAAAAAAAGATCTCTTTATAACACGTTTAGCTAAGTGGCCTTTTCATTTGTATATACCTATAACTCCACTTATAAAATATAAATAGTACTACGTTTTCTCATAATACGAGTATACATATTATCGGGACGGAGCTATACACCTATTTTTCGATCTATAATTTTAAGAAAAAGATCGATTTTTCTCAAATATATCTAAAATGACCCGGTCCATTAGAACTCTGTTTACCATTTAAACTCAATTATATTACGGTTAAAAAAATTTGTGCACCCGGTCATGTTTGTTCCTCTCTCCGTCCGATATTATCTATTTAGAAGTGTTTACACATGTATAACACGAATTAACAATGCTTATTGACGATTGTTTTCAGCAATGGTTGTATTCAGGTAATGGATATAAAGAGCTGTTTTCTCAATTTACATCTCATCATATCATGCTTCAACGATCAAGTTTTGATCTCATATAAAGCGGCAGGAACAATTTATTAATGTGAACAATAAGCAAAAAGTGCAGATGGATAAACTTTAACAGTAATTAACATAAAATAAAATTGGAAACTTGAAATGAAATGTGGTTCTGCATCTTGTGCAAGTATAGACGTCTTCTTTCAATCTCTAAGTAACTTTTGGATGATACTTCCATCATCATTTTTCTTATTCACACCCTACACAATGAAAACAATTAAGTACATTTTAAGTAATTGATCGAGAAACTAAGGAATAAATCAATATACAGTAGGATTGAGTAATATGAAGGCTATATTATAGCAGCATATGTGTTACAGTAATAAAAAGTAGAAAACGTTAAGCTAATATGCTCACTGTTGGTATGAGATTTTGATTCCTCCAGCTGCGGGATCAGCAATGATAGAAAAGGATTCGTGCGACAAGTCAAGGTCACCCTTGCATCCAGGTGCTGGGCACAAGTCGGTGATCATTACAGTCACTGTGGGGGTGGATGTACACGGGTGTGGTGTACCTAGGTTGGTTCCACCTGTGCAAGTCACCTGGAAAAGTTTTCCACAAGCAGCTCCACCTTGAAATAAAGCTTCATTTGCAGCCGCTATCATAACTCCTGCATCTTGGTACCCGTAGCATGATGAAGCTGAAATTGCAATATCATCAACAAGGAAAGTTATCAATGAGATAGAGGATGGTATGATATTCATGTGTGCATTTGAATTACTTACGTAAGTATGGAGGGTCATTGATGGTTCCGATCCCGGCCAGAGTATGCATGAAATCCAAAACTTAGAAGGATCATAACTATGAGAATGCTGGAGTTGTTCCTTAAGGAGGCCATTATATCCGCTGCTGTAATTAACTATTAAGTGCAGAGAGTAAAACAGAGCTTGTGATACTTTGAGTGAACGGATAGTTATTTATACTGTGGTTTTCAAAGGATTGCATGTGAAGTTAATTATTGGAACAAAATCATAAAGCATATAACCACTAGTTACATAGTGTCTCACAAAGATATTCTTTGGAACAGAACAAAACTGCTGCCCAATCAGAATAAGATGTAACCAATACAATTGTATTAGTGTTTGTTACACTTCAAACTACCGTCTTTTCATTTTGGACTTTAAACTCCATCCGTCTCAAGAATATTAAGAAGGGGTTATTGCACTTAAGGGTTATTGTACTTTTGAAAAATTTTCATTTAGGTCATTGTACAACTTTTTTGTTTATTAAGATCATTATACTAAAGTTTTTATACTTTTGAGTCACTATACTATTAAAAAATATTTATTTAAGTTATTATAGTATATTTTTGCTTATTTGAGTCGATAAACATTTCAAAATATATTATTCAAGTTATCAAAATTGCTAAAATGTAGTATTCAAAAGTAATTTACATACTTTTGTATTTATGTATTCATTTTTCTGCTTGTTTTTAAATCTTTAATGCATTTAATTTTAAATTATGTATGTTTATTAATTACAATAGACACATTTCAACATAATGTGCATATGTTAGATCAAAATAGTTTATAAGTTAAATAAGCCGACAAATTTTATATTTATAAATGTACACTTTTGATGTCGTTAAATGCGATTGCTGCGTCTTTTATGTCCTTAGTATGAAATTTAATTTGCACGCTTAAATGATATTAGCTAAATGATGAGTAACATGTTTACCTTTGCTAAATTAAATTTCATACCAAGGGACGTAAAGGCGAACAATCGCATTGAACGACATCAAATGTACATTTATAAATATTGAAACTTGATGACCTATTTAGCTTAAAACTATTTCGATCTAACATACGCACACATATGTTGAAATATGTCCATTGTAATTAAAATATATATATAATTTAAAACAAAATACATTAAACATCTAAAACAAGTAGAAAAATGAATACATAAATGCAAAAAGTATGTAATTACTTTAAATACTACATTTAACAATTTTGATGACTCGAATAACATATTTTAAAATATTTATTGACTTAAATAAGCAAAAACATATTATAATAACTTAAATAAATATTTTTTAATAGTATAGTGACTCAAAAGTATAAAAACTTTAGTATAATGGCCTTAATAAACAAAAAAGTTGTATAATGACTTAATTGAATATTTTTCAAAAGTACAATGACCCTTAAATACAATAACCTTATTAAGAAGTGACTCCATATATTTTTTTAAAGTGATTAGTTTTTAAAGTATAAATTTATATATCATATTACTAGTCATAATTATCGTGCACGCACGGTTTAAACATAAATCAAATCTAGTATAAATAATAAATATCATGCATTGGTTTTTGATATATGGGGAATTTTCATATATCCCCACATACACACCTATATTTACATATTTTTCCAAACACAAGATTTTTATGCATGATGTACAAGCTTGTTAAAACACTGTTTAGAAAAATATGTAAATATGGGTGTGTATGTGGAGATATATGTAAATGCCCCTTGATATATTGTGTATTTTTATTAAATATATATAATTAGAAATTTTGATCTTTTTATTTATATTGTTTTTATCCTTAAACTTTAAAACAATGATGATAAATATTTATAATGAGTCGTTGCCTTATACACCAAGTAGAGGTTGTTCTAATAGACTTGCTATAATGATATGTGAATTTTTTTAATATTAAATTACTAATAAATATTTATACGAGTCGTTTTTATATATACAGTTTCGTGTATTTAATTTAATATCACATGAATTATTATTATTATTATTATTTTAATTTACAATCCGGTAAGTATACGGAGTGTTCACTATTAAAATGTATTATTATAATAATAATAGCAATAATAACAATAATAATAATAAAAGAGCATGATACATATAGTATTTTGAGTTCTCACTATTTTTTTGTAAATTTTCTAAGTTTTTAGCAAAGTGATAATAATTTTAAATAATAAAAACAATTTTAACAATAATAATAATAACTTATTAAGAATAATATAAACTAAAAAAATTACAATGAACTCACTACAATCAAATTTTAGAATAACTTACTTTCTAAATTTTAAGCTTGGTTGTAAATTTTGTTCGCCAATCATAATATAATGTTATTTTACATTTAACCTCAAATGTTTTATAAAATACCACTTTTTTAAGTCTCTTTATTTTGCAATTTAGACACATACTTTTTTACGTCTTTTCATTATTTATATCTAAGCCAATTTTAATCTTTTTTTTTTTTTTTTTTTTTTTTTTAAATTTTATTGGCCAAATAGATGTCTTAATTTTCCCATGTGGCAAAAGCAAGCTCTACAATTGATCCAAATTAAATTTTGTCAAATATATGGTTTTCTAAATTGGCTACGAAATGATATTTTTATTTCTTTGTCACGAACAAGCAACATGTACCAAACACAAGAACCAGTGTTGGACGAATGTGAAGAATAACAAAAGTGAAAACCGAATGATTTGATGTATTTAACCTTAATCATAACAGAAAGAGCTAAGAATGGATTCCTTCTTGCCTCGCCACTCACCTTCGTTTATAGTGGTGAGGGGTCGATCTCCTAGCCTAAACTAACTAGGAGAGTAAGCTACACACAGACCGACATGCACAAACACAAACATATCTAATAAAGCTAACGTTCAAACTTGCTTTGCAATGCAAGCAAGATTTATTGGTTGTTTGATAGAACATATATAATGGTTTAAGATTGAATGATTAGAATGTTTGAATAATTCATAGACAACGAAGTTGTCTCTCAATGAAAACACAACGTTTGATAAAATTAATGAACACGTAACTCCACCAAATAAAATTAACATATTTACTTTTTATGTGACTTATCACCTTTTTGTCTGTTATTAATTAGTTATTTTTTTCGTTGCTTTAAATAGAACTATTTTAGAAGTACTTTGTGTAGTTAGATATATAATTTCGTTTGATGAAATAATATAAATTACGATTTGTTAAAAACTTAGAATAGCTCACATGGCATGCACTGATGCACAACACTGCAAATATTAACAATCATCGCCACTTGAATTTGATCAAAGTAAAAAGCGTGATTAAAAACAGACGTAGATCAAGATTTTCATAAGTGGCAAGTGTAGGTTGAGTAAACTGTATGTCGTATATTTCATCATAATACACAAATATATACAAGTATATGGATACATCTAGAAGTGGGCTTGAGCCCAATACAAAGATACACTAAACGTACGGGCTATCATTCCTAGCAGTTAGAGCGGGAGGCCTCCGGATGCTCAAACTGGAGCGAAACTCCTCAAATAATGCATATGTCAAACCCTTAGTGAAAATATGTACCGCGAAGGAACATGAAAGCACTCAATCGACCAAGACAACCAAATGATGAACAAAATGTATATAAATCTCAATGTGCTTCAGATGTCGATGCTAAACCGGATTAGAAGACAAATACACGGCACTTACATTTTCACAATAAACTAGAGTAGCGAGCGATAAAGGTGTATGTAATTCACGTAAGAGATTACGCAACTAACAAGTTTCAAGAACAACATTGGCAATACCACAATACTCAACCTCAGCACTAGAACGAGAAAACGTTGGCTGAAGCTTAGAGGACCAAGAAAGTAAGTTGTTGCTTAGAAAAACACAGTAACTTGACGTAGATCTCTGAGTAGTAGGGCAACCAGCCCAATCAGCATCTGAATATGCAACCAAATCGGAAGTGTAAGGTGAAAATAACTGTAACCCATAATCTAACGTACCACGAACATATCGTAAAATCCTCTTAAGAGCTGAGAAATAAGGCTTCCGAGGATCATGTATATAAAGACACACCTGTAGTACTGCATAGGAAATATCTGGACGAGTAAAAGTAAGATATTGAAGAGAACCTGCAAGACTCCGATAAAGGTCAGATCCGTTATTGGATCACCATCAACACCCAACTTAGACTCAGTGTCAACAGGAGTCTGACTGGGATTACAATGAGTAATGTGAGCTTGCTCAAGAACCTCACTAGCATACTGGCGCTGAGATAAGAACATCCCTGTAGAGTCACACGTTACAGAAATACCCAGAAAATAACTAAGCAAACCGAGATCTGTCATATAAAACTCCTGATGTAAAGAACTAATAACCTGCTGCAACAAGGTCTCAGAAGAACAATATCGTCAACATATAATAAAAAATAAGCAGTATCAGTCCCTTGGCTGTAGATAAATAAAGAGGAGTCACAACGGCTATGGTGAAAACCAACACAGGTGATATAAGTGGCAAACCACTGAAACCAAACCCGAGGGGCCTGCTTCAGACCATATAGAGACCGCTGCAGTAAACATACATAATCAAGATGTTCAAATTCCCGAAACCACGGAGGCGATGCATATACACGTCTTAGATAAATCACCATGTAAAAGGCATTCTTGACATCAAACCGATGAATCGGCCAATGTCGAGAAGGCTAAACAAAGAACAATTCGAATAGTAGCGGTTTGACAACGGACTAAAGGTCTCATCAATATCAACCCCTCCGATCAGTACTACCATTCGCCACAAGACGAGCCTTGTAACGACTAAGACGCCATCGCCAAATACTTATGGCGAAAAAGCCACATACAACGAACAATATTGGGCGTCCGTGTGTCTAGGTACTAGAGTCCAAGTGTTATTTTTAAGTGCATGATTTTCATCACGCATAGCATTTTGCCAATTGGAATCGTTAAATGCATCACGATAAGACTTTGGTGCGGAAAAATCGAAGATACATTCAAACCAAGACGGTCGGTGGGACGGTTAGTCCCGACACGATAACGAGTGACCATGGGGTGAACGGAAATTGGGTTCGGGTAATTAGTGGGGTCCGGAATAATAAGTGGTGTTTTCATTTGGGTAGGCTAAACCGTGGGGGGGGGGAAGTTTGTGTCGATGGGGGATGTTGGGCCATAGTAGTGGATTGGGCCGTGGGGGGTGATTGGGCCTCATTTGGATGTGGTTCAAGATGTGTTTGTTCGTTGTTTTTATGGTTAAATTCCAAAGGAGTATGTTGTTGAGTTGTGGGCGCAAGCGTAGGTGGAACCGTGGGATTCGAGTGCATGTGTGTAGGGATAAGATTGGGTATGTCATCTAAAAATGTGTAGGAGGGTTTCGAGGCAGGTTGTGCGGAACCATAAGGAAAAATGGGCTCATCAAAGGTAACGTGACGGGAAATAATTATTTTATCTATGTTTAATTCAAGGCATTGATAGCCACGGTGTTGGTTTGATGATGGCTTGTCAATAGCATGGTCCCTAGCATGGATTTTCATAAGGTAAGTGATATTTAGTTAGTGTTATTAGATGAATTGAGAAGTTAGGATTTGTAAACCCTAACTTGGGATTAATGGATAAATGGTGTTTTAAGATAAATTAAAGGGTAATGATGATTATGAGATGAGTTTATAATGGGTTTAAGTTAGTATATGATGGGATTGGTTATCATATAATCAATATATGGTTATATGACGACTAGAGGTGTTAGAAGTAAGTTAATGGTTGTATAAACCATTGATTATGGTTAATTGAATATGTGTTAAGTGTTTATGTGTTTGATGATGATGAGCTAGGATGATGATTATGGTGAAAAGGATGATGATGGATATGATGGATTTATGAATGTTAGCTTAGCTTGGAATCAAGGTAAGTAAACCGGTTATAAGTTAATGTTATATGGATTTCAATGCATTATGTGTTGTTTATGTTAAGGTTACTTAATGGCTTGATGTGTATGTGCTTATATGAAAGTAGATTGTAAGGCTAGTTTGGCATAACTAGCGAAATAATGATAGAATATGGTGGATTTGGTTAGAGTGTGAATGGTGATGCTTAATGATGGCTTAAGGTATGTATTATGATTAATGTTGTGAAGGAATAATGGTTATAATGTGTAATGTATGTTTGATGTATGATGTTAAGTTATATCCGCTTTACTTACTAAGCTTTATGCTTATGGTTTAAGTTATCAACGTTTTGTAGGTTATGCATGAAGAAGGTAATATGTGGATTACGGCTTAGTAATGGAAGTTAAAAGGATTTCGTAAGAAAGGAGGAGCCAGGTAGAATACCAAGCTCTATGACAATGTTGTACACTCGTGAGTCTTTAAATGTGTCGTTAAGTTTCATAATGTATGTTATGGTCGATAAAGTAATTGGGATGTCAAATGACGTGTAATGTAAATGGATAAGTGTATGAGTTATGATTAAAAGGGGTGTTTGGATTAATGCTTAATGGTACTCGTTTTGGGTTAAATTGAGTCAAGTAATGTTTAATACGTTATAGTATGTTGGTTAAAGTGTATATGAGGAATGAATGATGGTTTTAATGGTTATGGTATTGAAATGGAGTCTAAACAGTTATGTCGAAGTGTTGTGTTTTCTGCATAAGGTTCTGCAGATGTTCTGTCTCAGTGATTCAATACGACATATCCAAAGTATTAGATACGGCGTATTGAATTTTATGGGCGATACGGTATTCTTTGTCATGGATATGGCGTAATGTGGGTCGTGAGCAAAACGGCGTATTCCCTAGAGGGATCCGGCGTATTGGCCTGAGAAGGAAATACGGCGTATTGCTGAACCAGGTTAAAGGTGGTGTTTGTTTTATAGTATTGTGTAAAGTTTTTAAAAGGGAAATCAAGTATATGTTCTGGTAACGTATTTAAAGAGTTGTAATGTCATGAATTCTTGTCGTTTAGTGAAGGGTTTAAGTGAGACTGTTATGGTCAATGCGTTTCAAGTCAAAAGTTTTAAATTTCAATCAAAACGGACACCGATTGTAACACACGGTGATTAGAAGCGTGTTAAAAATATTGAGAATGTAGCGTGGTTCAAGTTTGTGATTAGGATAAAGATGGGGTAAAATAAACACCCAAAGGTCCGTAAAAGGCTATAGTATGGGTTTTGCCAAAAATGCGTGTATAAGGAATGTCATTATTAATGGTAGTGGAAGGTAAAATATTGAGTAATTGAGCCTCAACCCAAAATGTTGGTGGAAGGTGTGCTGAAAAATCAAAATTCGACCGAGGTTATTGATGGTACGAACCATGCGTTCGGACTTACCATTTTGTTGGGATGTTTATGGACAAGAAAAGCGGGTTTGTATTCCATTTTCAGCAAAAAGTTTACGCATGTTGCTGTTGTCGAATTCACCACGATGATCACACTGAAAAGATCGAATTTCACACTTAAATTGAGTATGAATATAGTTACAAAAAAGTATGAATTTAGACAAGAAATCAAACTTATTACGTAAAGGATAAACCCAAACAAAGTGCGAATAATGATCCAGAAACAAGGCATAATATTTAGACCTTGAAAGACTCGGAATGGGTGAAGTCCACACATATGAGTGAACAATATCAAAAGAAGAAGTAACCACAGTATCTGAATTCATAAATGGAAGACTTACGTGTTTGCCAAGCTGCCACACATGACAAAGCACGGGAGGTTTCTCCTTATTACACGAAATGAAATTATTATAAACTAAACGACGTAACACTTCACTTCCTGGATGTCCAAGAAGCTGGTGGTGCGTATGCTCACTGACAAGGTAAAAATGAGGTACAGGAGATGGAGCCTTGACCGGATAAAGATAACCCGTGCTATCACATCGGAGAAGCACCCGACGCATCATGAAATCCTTAACAAAAAAACCAAATGCGTCGAATTCAATAGTGCAATTATTGTCACGAACAAATTGATGCACAACAATCAAATTTTTAACAATATGTGGAGTAATAATTACATTATTTAGATGAAGAGAATGAAAGGGAGTTGGCAAAACACTATGTTCCGTATTAGTGACGGGTATAGAATGACCATCACCAACCGAGATCAATGGAAAGATAAGATGACGCACCTGTATCCATATTCCAAGCACCGGGATCATGAAGTGTCCCAGTAGTAAAAGCATGAGGCAAAGATGTTAGCTGACCTAAAAATCAGAGGTTTAACGGTGGGAGGCGGATGCCATCTTTGGTGTTGGTGGTAGTTTATTGGGCGAAACAGTCATGGGATCGAAACTGTTGGGCCGAGTAAAAGGGATGGACGGGTGGATAATAAAATCCAGGGGGTACAATTAGGCTACCATACTTTTGGGCCGACATATATGGTGGGCTATGTAAAACCCCCAAAATTGGTACATCGGAAGCTTTCGGGTCATGGGGTGCTACTCAATTGGTATTCACAACACAAAGTAATAAAGAACGGATTATCTAACCCGTTTTAAAAGATATAATAATTTTATTAATAAATGTTACAACATTGTTTCAAAATGCAGAATTAAGGCCCAAATGATTTGTTGTCTCATACAAAGTCTTTGTTAATACAAATAAATCGTAAAACCGTTTATTAATATTTAGCGATCTCTTTGTGTTTTGTTGATAACAAATATAATGTTATCTTAAGTAAAATCATAAGGATACATGTTATTTTTGTAAAGCATCTACATATATAGTCATTTAATATAAATTGTTGTAATAATTCATTTATTGTAATAGTTTATTAGGATGGGTAAAAACCATAACCCATGATCCATACCCATGGAGCATATCCATAACCCATGGAGTTAACCCATTGACTAGATGCATTGCATCTTTTAGATACATTGTATCTACTTAGATACCCATGGTTAAAAGTCTAGGACCCATGACCCATGACCCATAACCCATGGGCAAACAGGAGCGTCTCACGGATCCCTCTCATTACACTAGACGGATCCCTCAGGAAAGGGATCCGTGAAACAGTTACAAGAAATTGCCTATAAATAGAGAACCATTTCTTCATTGTAACGTACCCCTCTTCTTACAAACTCTCTCATATATTCTTACATTCTTCTAACCTAAGATCTCTTGATCAAGATAGTAGTTCTTCTTTCTTTTGGTGTGATTCTCATATAGGTCCTTCTCAAGACGAGATCACAAACATTCTACAAGTCATCCAAGAAAGGGTCCTTGATTGATTTGTTCCTCCACAAGATTTACGTAGCGAAGATATTGTATTTCATATTTCACATATTTGTTGTATTATAGTAGTGTTGGTTTAGTCCTCCGTGTTAAGGACTTGGTATTTAGCTTTGTCCGGGAAAAAGTGTAGCGACGTTGTGAAGGCTTCTCCGCCAAGTTGAAGGAGTTTGTTGACATAGTGCTTGAACTCTCGAGTAGGTGACTCGGGAGTAGAGTAGGGCAAGGAAGGTGTCCTTGTAGCCGAACCACTATAAATCGGTTGTGTCATTTTATCCTTTACCTTACTTGTTTTCTTCACTTGCATTACTTATAGATCTATACTTTCTCTCTATCCACACGATTTCACATAACACCGAATCTAAAGTTTTTGAAACTAAGTTAAATTGGCAAAACTATTCAACCCCCCTTCTAGTTTTCCACAATTGACATCAAGAGCCAAGTTTACAAAAGTTTTAAAGTAAATAGTATTTTAAAAACTTTTCGATCACTATGGGTTTTGAAAATTATAAAGAAGGGCAATCTATGCAATGACCTCCACTACTTGAAACTAATGGTTTTATTTATTGGAAAATAGATTTGAAACATATGTGAAGTCAAAAGATATTGATCTTTGGTACATCATTGTTGAAGGCGATTTTAAAGCCACTACAAAGAGGAAACCGGAAATTTAGTAAACACACCTCATGATCAACTCACCGATGATTATAAGAAAAATCTTTCCAAAAATACTGAAGCTAAAATGGTTTTATACAATGCTTTACCCGAAAAGGAATTCGAAAGAATTTCTATGCTTAAAACCTCTAAAGAATTTTGGAATTATTTAGTTGTAACTCATCAAGAAAATCAACAAGTTAAAAACAATAAAATAGATTTGTTTGTTCAACAATATGAACAATTTTCAATATCGGATGAGGATACTATAGATCATTCTTTTGCTAACTTTAATACTATAATTACATCATTACAAGCACTTGATGAGTCTTTCTCTAGTCGTAATCATGTTAGGAGACATCTAAGGGCACTTCCATCCAAGTGGAGATCTAAGGTGACGGCAATCGAAGAATCAAAAGACTTGTCAATCCTCACCCTTAATGAACTCATAGGCAATCTAAAGGTCTATGAGCTTGTCCTCGCTAAAGATTCCGAAGCCTCAAAAGAAAAGAAGGAGAAGCACAAATCTCTTGCCTTAAAAGCCAAGAAGGTCTCAAGTGATGAAGAAAACTCTTCTTCGGATAGTGATGACGAAGAGTATCCCATGGCGGTAAGGGATTTCAAGAAGTTCTTTAGAAGAAAGGGAAGATATGTCAAGCAACCATATGATGACAAGAAGGGTTCGGAAAGGCAAAGACGATAAGAAAGCAAGGGATGAACGTGCTTGTTTTAAATGTGGTAATCACTTTATTAGTGAGTGTCCTAAATGTGACGAACAAAAGCGTTCATGAGTGGTTCGTGGGGAATGAGCGAGGAGGAGGACGAAGAAATTTGTCTTATGGCAAATGACTCAAACGAGGTATGTCCCGAATCTCTATTATAGTAGCTCATTATTAGATGATGATTCATTGCATCGTGAATATGATAAACTTTGAAAAATTAGTTTAAAGTAATTAACAAAAACAAGATTTTGAAAACCAAAATGAACGTTTAGAAAAGGAAGTCTTTGAGTTAAAAGGTAAATTAAAACGTTTAGAAAAGGGAAGATAGCAAGTGGGGAATGTGAGCTTTATGTTCAACTTCAAACACTAGTTGATAATCTAGATTCCAAGATTGCTAGAATGAGTACTAATACTCTTGATATGATATTAGATAGTGTTAAAACAGAAACAACCAAAAGTTTTAGGTATTCAAAGAACTTGATGCGTCAACTAGTGAAAACAAAGAAACACAATTCGTCAAAGCAATAGAAAAACAAGTCACTTGTAGTCACGGATCCCACGATCCCACAAAAGGGAACCGACTAGTGTAAAACCAGGGATCCGTGGGTCTCAAAAGCAAACAGTAGTAATAATGTAGCCTCCTCATCTAGAATTGATTTTGTTATTGTTAATTCGGAAGAAACCAACCCATGTTACTATTAGACAACCACCTCCAAGACAAAATCAAAGTTTTATAAGAAACAAAGGTCCATCGTTTTCAAAACCAAACACATTTATAAGGAGACCTATTAATGTTTATCCGAGAAGTAACCATCAAATGGGATGGAATCTAATATGCAAAATGGTTTTCCATTTCAAAACTTTGCACCATGGAAAGCATACTCACCTTTTCCATATATGTCTAACATGAATGAAATGTATAACACTAATGGACCCATGAACAAATGGGGACCAAACTTTTAAGTTAATTGTTTTCTTAGTGTGCTTAAAGGTCGACCTAGATCCGGATGAATGGATCAAGGATAGCGGGTGCACGAGGCACATGACCGGTAATAAAGATTTATTTTCCACATATGAATCCTTCAATGGAGGAAATGTGGTATTTGGAAATAGCAAAAGCAAAATCATCGGTAAAGGTACGATTTCTAACAAATCTCTAACCATTAACGATGTGTGTCACGTAGAAAACGTAAACTTTAACCTTCTAAGTATAGGACAAATATGTGATAAGAAGTGTAACGTGCTTTTTAATGAAACCGGTAGTAAGGTATTGAAAAACGGTATCACTATAGGAAGAGGAATTAGGAAACATGGAGTTTATGTCATTAAAATCGGTAATGAACCTAAAGACAAACTTTGTCTTACTTCTATGGATGATACTTCGACCTTATGGCATCGAAGATTGGGTCATGCCAATATGCTACTTCTTCAATCGCTATCATCCAAAGATCTAGTAAGATCTCTACCAAAATTAAAATATGAACATCACTTTTGTGATGCTTGTAACATAGGAAAACAAGTCCATGCTAGTCACAAAGCTAAAAATATGGTCTCTACAACTAAATGTCTAGAATTACTTCACATGGATTTATTTGGTCAATCCGCTATCGAAAGTTATGGAGGAAACTACTACAATTTGGTTATAGTGGATGATTACTCTAGGTACACATGGACTAAATTTTTAAAGAATAAAACTGAAACGTTCGATTACTTTGAAATATTAAGTAAGAAAATCCAAAGACAATTAGGAAGTCCTATAGTGTCTATTAGTACGGATCATGGTAGGGAATTCGATAATGAAGTGCAATTTGGAGTCTTTTGTGACGCTAATGGTATTACTCACAACTTCTCGGCTCCTCGCACTCCACAATCGAATGGGGTAGTTGAAAGGAAAAATAGAACCCTACAAGAAATGAGTCGCACCATGTTAAATGAGCAATCTATACCTCAAAGGTTTTGGTGCAATGCCGTTGATACATCAACATACATACTTAACCGAGTCTTAATTAGACCATTTTTAGGTAAAACTCAACGAAGGTATCTTTTTAGGTTACTCTCCTAATAGCAAAGCTTATGTTATATTAAATAAAGAAACGATGAAGGTTGGAGAGTCATTAAACGTAAAATTTGATGAAAGTCCACCTAAACCTACCCTACCTCTTGTCGATGACAAGATAGTCGAAAGTGAAGCCATAGAAATAAAGAAAAATACAAACAAAGAAGATGAACCATTAAACAATGAGATCATCAATATTAAAGAGTCTAAAGATCACCCCGTAGATAAGGTCATAGGAAAGTTAAATGAAAGAACCTTAAGGTCTCAAGTCCAAAACCAAAGTAGCTTATTTTGTTTTGTCTCAACCATAGAACCTAAGAATACACAAGAAGCCATAAAAGATGAAAGTTGGGTAATGGCTATGCAAGAAGAGTTAAATCAATTTGTCTCTAACGATGTTTGGACACTTGTCCCTCCACCTAGTAATCAAACCATAATAGGAACCAAATGGGTATATAAAAACAAGTTAGATGCAAACGGTGTAGTGTCTAGAAACAAAGCTAGAATCGTTGCCCAAGGGTATAATCAACAAGAAGGAATAGACTTTGATGAGACCTATGCCCCCGTGGCTAGATTAGAGTCTATAAGAATACTTCTTGCTTATGCTTGTGCTAATGATCTTAAGCTTTTTCAAATGGATGTTAAAAGTGCTTTTCTAAATGGTTTTATTAATGAAGAAGTTTATGTAGCTCAACCTCCGGGGTTTATCGATTTCGAAGAACTTAAACATGTGTATAAATTAAAGAAAGCTCTTTACATCTTGAAAAGCTCCAAAAGCTTGGTATGATAGACTCAAGTCATTTTTAATAAAAAACAACTACACCATGGGGTTAGTTGATAATACACTTTTCACTAAGAAAAAGGAATCACATATAATTATTGTTCAAATATACGTGGATGATATTATATTCAGATCTATTTGTCAAGACATGTGTGATGATTTCTCTAAAATCATGCATGACGAGTTTGAGACGAGTATGATGGGAGAACTAAGTTTCTTTCTTGGTCTACAAATCATACAAGTAGAAGATGGTATCTTCTTTAATCAATCTAAATACATAAAAGAGATGTTAAAGAAATTTGGTTTAGAAGAGTCAAAACCTATAAGAACACCAATGTCATCCAACACTAAACTTACAAAAGATAAAGACGGTGAATTCATTGATAACACAAAATACCGTGACATGATTGGTAGTCTTCTCTATCTTACGGCTAGTCGGCCAGATATCATGTTTAGTGTTTGTCTATGTGCTAGGTTTCAAGAAGACCCTAAAACATCACATCTAGAAGCGGTTAAAAAACTATTTAGATACATTAAGGGTACGACTCAATTAGGATTATGGTATCCTAAGGGTACGAGGATAGAAACTATTGTATATGCAGATTCTGACAATGCAGGTGATTACGTTGACCGAAAGAGTACAAGTGGTGTTTGTACTTTTATGGGATGTTGTTTAACATCTTGGTTCTCGAAAAAGCAAACGACATTGGTCATATCAACAACCGAAGCCAAATATGTCTCTGCCGGCAAAGCATGCCAACAAGCACTATGGATGAAACAAGCGTTAGTTGACTACAACATTCATCTAAGTGACATAACCATTCTATGTGACAACAAAGGTGCCATCGACTTAAGCAAGAATCTGGTGTTGCACTCCCGCACCAAGCATATAGAGATCCGTCATCACTTCTTAAGAGACAAAGTTCAAAAGGGGAACATCTCTATTGAGAAGGTAGCATCCGAAGATCACATAGCCGACATCCTCATCAAACCGTTGAAGCGGGAACAATTCAACTTGCTTCATCTTGGTCTTGGTATCATGGAACAATCGTCGTAATTAGTCCCTAAAAACTCTACAAGGTATGTAAACGATAGCATTCTCCTTTTCTGAGTCTAGGATCTCTATTTCACACACAATTCACAAACAATACGGGAATTTTCAAAACCCAAGGTAAATTTTATTTACAAAACATGTAATTTCATACTTATTTCTCTTAACTAAAAGATAAACGTTTTCTTCAAACAAGAAACTTTTTCTAAATGCTTTCTAAAAGGATACTTCTTCCCGTATCTCTTTCATAAAAAGCTATTTCTCACGTCTAAGACAAACCTCTTTTTCATTATTAATACAAAGTAAAAACCCGTTTTCGTTGCATCTCATGTCTTTCGAATACTAAAGGGAACACATAACTAATATGTGTTTTAGGGTATATTCATTTAAAAGCAACAATGAATTAGGAGCACTCGGGTTATCTCACATAATAGTATGTTTTTTCACATCTAGTCTATTTTTCTTTTTCTTTTTAGGAGTCGAGATAACCGCAACTCCAAATAGTTTGTATATAGGCACACACTAGGCACAAATGTTTCCGAAAGGAAAATTTTAAGTTGCCTGAGTCACCAGTACCACGGATCCCAGCATTAACACTGGACGGTTTCCTCAAGGGAAGGATCCGTGGGATCCGTGAGACAGAAGCTAAAATTCTCTTCTATTTTTCTCACTTTGGCTAAAAACCTCTATATTTTCATCATTTTATCCTTTTTACTAATGAGTATGTTACTTAATGCTTGTGTTCTCATGATCACATGCCTTAAATTCGTATCTAATAATTAGATTTTAGTCCACATTTTGGGTCAAGCATTCATTACAATGCAATATTTTCTCTATAAATAAGGTTCCCAAAATGCTTGCATCTTCATCACTCTCAACCTTACAAACAACTATCATCATGTCATCCAAAAGATCTTCCAACATTGATGAATCACCTAGTGCAAACAATCCTCTTCAAGAAATCCAAAACTTTATCCTACCACCTTCCGTAGTGCCACCACCCAAATCTAGAAAAACCGCACGGATTAGCATCCGGCCTTGTTGTTTAGCTAAAACATTGTCAAATAGTTCATCACCAACTACTCATTCACCACCAAATGGTTCCATAGTAGCACCTCCCTCATCTCCAACAAGCACACCACCATCATCACCTATCAAGTCTCCACCAAAAGTCACTCTATTGGAACTCCTTAAGACTCCAAAAACATCCCAACAAATCAACCCAAAAGAACTAGTCTTTTTAACACCTCCCAGATCTCCAAACACAATTTAAAAAGACCTTGTAACTTCACTACCTTTAGCTCCCATTCTCTTACAAGAACACCTAGGTTCTTTTCCACCACCACTTACAAATATTTCGGACTTTGATCCATATTTTCCAACTTTTCCACCACACCTTCCGCGTCCCACAAATCAAACTAACCCGGAAACCTTCAACACACATTACCCACATCATTTACATTGTGAACATTGTCAATCCACTAGGGATCTTGTAATAGAAATTAAGGAAGAGATGCGATTCATACTTAACCACATCCTTGATCGATCAACATCATCACTCACCAAAACCTCCATCCATAACCTTATGCAAGCATGGAAGGAATAATATTACTATTTTCTCTAGTTTTCTCTTTTGAGTCATTTTTAAAAACAAACCTTGTTCTTAGTTTTACATGTTTGTATATGGCATATATACCACTACATTTTGTTATTTTATTACAAGGCTTTGTTTACATACCTTGGCTCTCCATCTTGTTTCTCGTCAATCAAAAGATTATATTGCATGTTACTACTAACTTTTTCTTTGTAGGTTTTATATTTCTCACTTGACGCCCCATTCTAGGGGGAGCTACCGTCAAGGGGGAGTTAGAAATACGTGGACTATTCTATTTTTCCACACTTTATTTCTTCAGTAGGGTTGCATAATCTCATAATTTATCCGCATTTATTTATACATTCGATTAAACCAATGAAAAAGATTAAGACTATACCAATAAGTTTTACTATTTAATTCTATATCTATAATAATAAATCAACAAGTGATTCTAAATTATAATGGTATATAGTAAAACTATATTAATTGATGATTCTAAGATAGTGTAACTATAATTTACTATTTTACAAAATTTTAACAAACATTAGCCATCACAATTTCAACTTTTTAATTAAACTCAGAAAAGTTAATGGAAGAAAATAATCATATTGTTAAATTCTTTAATAAAAAATCATATTGTTAAATTTTTTAACAAAAAATCATGACCCGGTCAGGTTTAACAAATCGGGTCAACCCGGGTCAACAAAAAACCGACGATTCAATCCGATTCTCAAACAAGCAAAAGTCCGATTCTATCCGGCCCGGTGTCCGAGCCGGTTCCCGATTCAACCGGCCGGGTCAACCCGGGTTTAAAAACATTGCTATCAATTATATTACCGACAAGCACGCTCATAAGTATTACTATTATTTTTTTTATTACTGTAATTTTAAATCATTAACTTTTGGTTATGTGTATTACTTTATTATTGCAATTACATTTTCATATTTTCACGTTATATTTTAAATGTTAAACGAAACACTTGCCACAATATCGCATATCGTTAATTGTCTACCACTAGAAATCGCTGCCGCCAGGCGCGGGTACTCGCCTAGTATATATATATAGAGTAAGGATCTAGTAAGAATATTAGTTAAAATGAGAAGAATAAGAAGTAATTTCAACCATTAGATTTTGCATCAATGGGTAGGATCAATTAATGGCATAATGGTAATTAAAACCAAATTAACCCTTCTCTATTACAGTAGATGATAGCAGGGTAAAAACGTAATTGTGCCTTATATATGTTCAATGTTATACGGAAAAAACCTTTAACTACCACAAATCCCATCAATGAATTGAATCAAATAACCAGTACTCTATTTTGCATCTAATGCTTTTTCCAATATCAATAATTTGCATGCATCTTGTTTTTCTAATTTTCTAAAGACTAATTATGAAGGGTACTAAATGTACCAATAAATAATAAAAAATTAAATCATGGATGATTGTGTCAGTAATCTTTTTCTCGTATTTTGCAACAAGGAATTAAACAAGTGGGGCACTCTTGCGTTTTCTTATTTTTATTTAATTATTTTTTAACGAAATTACTTAATTCATTCCTATTTCTTTCTAGTGTGTGTTCATTTTTTCAATTTTTATTTTACAAATCAAACGTGAATGGATCTATGTTTTTGCGAGATTTGTTGCAATAATTTAATTAAACTTCTTTAGTAGTGTTTTTCCCTTACTTTTTTTCATTTACTTAAATATAATAAACAATAAAAAGACATACACAACACATTAGTTATTTTATAAAAACTGTTAGACAATACATATTTGTGCGAAAAGCGGTTTTGATGATCGAAGTTAAAAAATACAGATGGATCTATGTTTTTGCGAGATTTGTTGCAATAACTTAATTAAACTTCTTTAGTAGTGTTTTGGCGAGATTTATGACAAAAGTAACAATACTTATAAAAATAAATAGATAAGTAAAAAGGAAAAAAAACATTATAAAGATAAACAATGATTAGCTAATAATAGCTAAAAAATAAAAGTATGCAACAAGTCAATAATTAAATAATTATATGTAACTTTTGATAAAAAAGATAAATGATTAGTGTAATCATTTTGGTGTATTTAGAAACACATTAAGAGCATCTCCAATGCTAGCTTTAAGAATGGCTTGGTACTATTTGAAAAAGTCATTTACACCATTTTTTGCATTGCATCCATAACTTGGTGAAAGACTTTTTACCGAAAGACTTGATAAACTTCAAGTGGTTGACGCAAAGGCTTTTCATCTTCTAAAGCATAGATTTGATCATAATTTATTATATAAAACATTTGAAAAGCTTTTGATATAACATTTTGCATTGGAGTAAATTCTCATAATGACTTTTTAATTTGAAGAGTACACTTCAATATTAATTGCATTAAATGCATCAAGTCTTTTATGACTTGATGCATTGCTCATGCTCTAATTGCATCTGAGTTTTTATTCATTTGAACTTTGATGCATATAATTCGAACTAAATATGCTCACGCACATTTTGAGCATCTATTAAATTCTTTCAAAGTTAGAAACAACCATTAGATGCAATTAAAGGATGCATCAATTTAAAAGTGTTAATATACATGCATCCTAGCAAGCTGGTTGAATCAAAAAACTATTGAAGCATTAAATTCATTAGATGCAAGAAATGACGTTAGATGCAAGAAATTTTTTAAAAAGATGCTATTATGCATCTACATAATTTATTTAAGAATAACATGCGCATCCATAACTCTAATGCATCTATATGATTTTTGTTTGGCAGTACCAATTCTTGTTTACGTGATGCAGCTTTGAAATGCATATATAGATTTTTAATTAATTATTAATCGGAAGAGATGGTCACTATTTTTTAAGGCAAGCCAATGAAAAATGTCAAAAAGTCATCATGTAAATGGCAAAATTGCCCCTAAAGCCTTTAATAAAATGATTGGTTAATTTTACTTCTTATCATTCTCATTTTAGTAAATCTTCTTATTTGATCCTATATATACATATATATATATATATATATATATATATATATATATATATATATATATATATATATATATATATATATATATATATATATATATATATATATATATATATATATATATATATATATATTCTATCTTGTAATGAAATAAAATTACATAAAAGTCTATCATTAACTAACAACATTAAATAAAAACTACAAGAAGATAGACATTTAGTAACAAAGGTTCTAATGACACAAAAGAGTGTCACTAAATCTAACTTTTTAGTGACACTTGTTAAAAAGTGTTGGCAAAAACCTAAAATTTTGAGATTAATGATACTTTTTATAGAAAAAATGTGTCACAAAAGGAAAGTTATATACTCACACTTTTTTGTGACACTATAAATAGACTTTAACTTACTAGACTTTTACATACAGTTTTTTTAGTGTGGGAGCAGCACAAGTTTTTTTAGGGACATTTCTTTTATACTTTTGATAACACCGTTTTACTTTTGTTGACATTTTCCTTTTTACTTTTGGTGACACTTATTTTTTCTTTTTACTTTTACTTTTAGTAATCGTTTGGCAAATGAGCGATGAACTTTGTTATTTTTAGGAATGCTCATTTTTCCAATGCTTTTAAGAAGTCGTGAGCGGTGACTCATCGCCACTCACCGCTAGCTCATGACTCACCGCCACCGCTCGCTACTTTTAATGCACACACCCCTACACGGCCTCACTGGGTTGAACGTTTTCGACTCTTCCCACCAATCCTAATGGTACACACCTAACGGGGTTAATTTGAACCCTTTACCTCTTGCGGGGGAACCTAAGAGCTTACCACCAGGCCATTTGGTGGTGGTTTGGGATTGAGTAATATGAAGGCTATATATAACATATTGTAATACACGTGTTTCAGTAATATAAAGTAATGTTGAGTTAATGCTCACTCTTGGTCTGAAATTTTAATTCCTCCTTGCAGAAAAGGATTCGTGCGACAAGTCAAGGTCACCCTTGCAGCTGGTTGATCAATGGACACAAGTCGGTGATAATTACAGTCACTGTAGGGGTATGTATAGTCGTGTACCTAGGTTGGTTCCACTGGTACAAGTCACCTTGAAATGTTTTCCACAAGCAGCTCCACCCTGAAATAAAGTTTCATTTGCAGCCGCTAGCTTAACTCCTTTATCTTGGTATCTATAGCATGATGAAGCTGAAATTTCAAAATATATATCGACAAGTTACCAATAAACTAGAAGATGATATCATTCATGTATGTGGTATGTACGATAACATAACAACAACTACTGCACAAGCTCCTATTGCCAAACACTCCATTCAGAGTATACAAAGATGCAGTCTACACAAGATGATGATTATGTTGAACAAGAGCATGAAGGAATGCATCACAATGTAACAAGCTTAGATACTTTAGATGCTTAGACAGTTAGTTAGTAGATAATTGTACAATCTAGTCTTGTAGTATTTATACCACTTTGATGGTCATAGAAATATAGTAGTTTCACATTTGTAAATTCCACATCTTAATATAATGCAATAATTCTCTCTCTCACTTCTCATCATGGTATCAGAGCACTCACCACCACAAACTGTGGTGAGAAGCTGATTCCGACAATCATAACAATTTTTTCCGGCCAAAACAGAGCCTAACAGAATTTCCCGCCAAAATATTTCAACAAACAACCACCATTCTTCACTCAAAATAACCACTTCTGCCATCAAACCACCACTTATACCATCACAAACCACCATAATTTTTCACAAAATTCATCAAATTCATCAATTTTATCACAAGAATTCATCATTTCACAATCAAACTCATCACAAATCAGTTACAATAACAGAATCAGTTACAATAACAGAATCAATTACATCCACCATTACTAAAGCTTCACACATCAAATCCTCAATCAATCCACAATCTTGAACAACTATGAGTCCTCCAGTTACAACAACAGATTTTGATTCATCATCATCATCTCTGAATGGTGACATCACATCACCACTTCATCTACTTTACTTCCATCCAAATGATCACCCATGCATGATTCTTATCTCAAGAAAACTCACTGGTTCAGAAAACTATGGCACCTGGAGAAGATCCATACTGATTGCTCTTAGTGTAAATAACAAAGTCAAACTAATCAATGGGGATTATGAGGAACCACCACTCACATCACATCTCAGACCACATTGGGAAAGAGTAAATGATATGCTAATATCTTGGATCTTGAACACTGTCTCAGAACAAATTGGTAACAATCTCACTTTTATCAGTTCTGCATCAGCTTTATGGAATGAATTGTTTGATCACTACTGTCAGTTAGATGGTCATAGAATCTACCAGCTTGCAAATGAAATTGTAGAACTTAAGCAGACAAATTGTAGTATAGAAGTTTACTATCATAAGCTCAAAGGACTTTGGGATGAACTTGATGCAATTGAGGCACTCTATGCGTATACTTGCAAATGTGTTTGTGAAAATGGGAAAGAAAATGGTGAAAGAGAACAAAGGAAGAGGCTCATTCTGTTGTTACAACCACTACCACTTGTTTGAAAGGCTTACAGTATGTTGAGACAGGAAGAAAAGCAAAGGACAACTCCCAAACAAGCCCAAACCATTCCCATTGCATTAAACACTTACAAAGGTCCCACCAACACATCCAGTCATCTCAGGAGCTCCACAAGTACACAAAATCAGTTTAGAAACAATCCATCTCCAAATATCAAAAATTCAACTGACAGAAGGAACAACTTTAGGAAAGGGATTTTCTGTGCCTACTGCAAAAAAAGAAGAGCATCCAAAGGAGGAATGCTACAAGTTACTTGGTTATCCACCTGGTCATCCTTTGCACAACAAGTATCTCACACCTTCTCAAAGGGGTACTCCAGGAAAGGGCAACATTAGGAGCATCAACATGCTTTCAAATGAATCACTACCTCCAATGGAATGTCCTACATCTTCTGAAAGCCCACTGGATCAAGCTTCCACTTCCACTTCAACATATGAATTTGTCAATGCCAGGATGGATCAATTGCAGAATCAACTGAATCAAGTGTTCCTCATGATGCAAAACAACTTCTCTGGCACTTCTGACACCTCTACAATACCCCATGTGGCAGGTATCCTATCATTCACACAGACTGCTAAGATTCCTACTAAGATTATTGGTATGCATTCATTCAGATCTATTGCAAATATTCAATCATTCATTGCTTCACATGTCACTCACACAACACTTCACATATGGATCATTGATAGTGGAGCAACAGATCACATATGTATTTCCTTAACACTCATGCATAACATCATCAAACTCAAAACCCCAATACTTGTATCCTTACCCAATGGCCAAACAACTAAGGTGTATATGGTTGGATCAGTCAAACTTATCCCTTCACTTACACTTCACAATGTCCTATACACACCCACCTTCACATACAACCTCATCTCCATAAGCAGACTACTTCACAAAACACTATATTCTGTCACATTTACTCATGACAAGTTTATTTTCCAGGGCCGTGATGGGAGCAATACCTATGGTACCCTTCATGGTGGACTCTACTTGCTTCCCACAGCATCACCCTCAACTTCTGCACAACCCATCATTCTGTCCAGCTCAAGCACCTCACATTTGTGGCATGCTAGACTTGGTCACACACCAATCTCAACAATCAAGAAAATCCAAAATCTTTCATTTCCTGTACCTTGTAATTCAGATCAACATTGTAAAACTTGTCCATTAGCTAAACAACATGTATTACCTTTTTCTCTCAGTGTATCCCATGCAAAAGCAAAATTTGAACTCATTCATATGGATGTTTGGGGTCCATACAAACATTGGACCATAAATAAATGTTCTTACTTCCTTACAATTGTTGATGACTACTCAAGAGCCACTTGGACATACCTTTTACCAAACAAACATCATGTTCTTTCAACTTTCAAAGTGTTTCATCAATCAGTGCTCACTCAATTTCAAACCAAAATCAAAGTCATTAGGAGTGACAATGGCACATAATTTATAAACACCCCATTCACAGGATACACTCAATCACATGGAATCATTCATCAAACATCATGTCCCTATACTCCACAACAAAACTCAAGGGTTGAAAGAAAACATAGACACCTCTTGGAAATGGCAAGATCAATACAATTTCAAGCAAACTTTCCTAAACATTTTTGGGGCTACAGTCTTCTAGCATCCACATATCTCATAAACAGAATCCCATCCAAAGTTTTACAAGACAAAAGTCCATACCAACTTCTACATGACAAACCACCAACACTTGATCACTTGAGAGTCATTGGTTGCCTTGCACATGCTTATCATCACACAAATGACAAACTCAACTCAAGATCCACTCCAACTGTCTTAGTTGGCTACCCACACAACTAAAAGGGTTACATCCTTTATGATCTTTAAACACAAAAAACAATCACCAGCAGAAATGTACTATTTGATGAGAACATCTTCCCATTTCACACTACACCCACACCTTCTACCCTTACTCTAACACCCTCAACAGAATCCATAAACATCATTCATACTCCACTCAACATACCACTACCCACAAACTCATCTACTTCTCCACATCCTCTGCACTCACCATCTCCCAATTGTTCGCACACCACAACCTTAGCCACTCATACCCCCTCAAACATCGCACCAACACCTCCCATTACCCAACCTGCAACACCAATCCCTTCACCATTACCCACTGATCCAATCATACCTACACCACAGTCCACACCATCCACTTCTGATGCCACTCCGCCACCTATCTCAGTACCAACACCACCTCCTCCCAGACAACAACCAACTAGAGTCTCTACTAGAACCAAGCATCTACTACCCAAACTTAAGGATTATTACTGCCACTTGCCCAAATCTCACATACTTAATCTTACCAGACCCAAATATCATCACACCAAATACCTGAACTACTCAAATCTCTGTCCCAAATCACTACACTTCATCAACTCCATTGACACACTCACTGAACCAACCACATTTCACCAAACATCCAAAAATCCAAAATGGATTGAAGCAATGAATAAGGAAATATTTGCATTAGAGAAGAATAATACATGGGAGCTCACATTACTGCCACAAGGCAAATCACCAATTGGGAGCAAATGGGTCTACAAGATCAAACATCATGCTGATGGCAGTGTAGAGAGATACAAAGCAAGACTTGTGGCTAAAGGCTACCATCAAAAGGAAGGGGTAGATTACCATGAGACCTTTGCACCAGTTGCCAAAATGGTCACAGTAAGGACTCTACTAGCAGTGGCAGTACACCACAATTGGATTATAGAGCAACTAGATGTGAACAATGCTTTCCTCCATGGTGACTTACATGAGGAAGTCTATATGCAACTCCTACAAGGCTACAATAACACTCTACCTTCCAACACAGTCTGCAAGCTCAAGAAATCTCTCTATGGACTTAAACAAGCCAACATGCAATGGTTTGAGAAGCTTACAACCTTCCTAATTTCCATTGGCTTCAAGCAGAGCTATGTTGATACTTCCCTGTTCACATCCAGCCAAAATGGCAACTTTACATCACTCTTGGTCTATGTGGATGACATACGCATAGCTGGCAACAATCAATCCATCATCCAAGGAATCAAAAGCAGTTTACATGAAAAGTTCAGCATCAAAGATTTGGGTCCTTTACACTATTATTTGGGTATTGAGTTTCTCAGGAATGATAAAGGTCTGGCCATGACACAGAGAAAATTTGCTCTTGATCTCATTACTCATGCGGGTCTATTGGACACTAAACCTTCAGCAACACCATTGGATCCTACTGTCAAACTTACCATGGATACAGGTGACCCTCTCCCAGATCCTACACCCTATAGAACACTGGTTGGCAAGCTTCTTTACCTCACAATCACAAGGCCTGATTTAGCTTTTGCTGCTCAAACACTCATTCAATTCCTTCAACAACCAAGGGACTCTCATATGAAAGCACTGACCAAGGTACTCAGATATGTCAAGCTCTCCCCAGCTCAAGGACTCTTCTTTCCTACACACAACACTCTCAATCTACTTACTTACTGTGATAGTGACTAGGACAGTTGTTCCTTCTCAAGGAGATCAGTCACTGGCTTTGGTATCTTTCTTGGTTCTTGCCTCATTTCCTGGCAATCAAAGAAGCAACTTGTGGTTTCTAGGTCCTCTACAGAGGAAGAATACAGAGCACTTGCAGATAGCACTTGTGAGGTCACTTGGCTACATTGCTTACTTAAAGAGTTTCAAGTTTCAGTCCAAACTCCTACCCTCATGATGTGTGACAATATCTCCTCTATAGCCCTTGCATCCAACCCAGTTCATCATGCCAGGACCAAGCATATTGAGATAGACTGTCATTTTGTGAGAGACAAGATAAAAGCTATTCAGATTCTTCCTACTTACATCTCTACTAAAGATCAAGTTGCAGACATCTTGACAAAAGGACTGAGCAGACAACTACATTATAATTTCTTATCCAAGTTGGGAATGTGTAATCCTTACACATTGCCAACTTGCGAGGGGGATGATAACATAACAACAACTACTGCACAAGCTCCTATTGCCAAACACTCCATTCAGAGTATACAAAGATGCAGTCTACACAAGATGATGATTATGTTGAACAAGAGCATGAAGGAATGCAGCACAATGTAACAAGCTTAAATACTTTAGATGCTTAGACAGTTAGTTAGTAGATAATTGTACAATCTAGTCTTGTAGTATTTATACCACTTTGATGGTCATAGCAATATAACACTTTCACATTTGTAAATTCCACATCTTAATACAATGCAATAATTCTCTCTCTCACTTCTCATCAATGTAATATATGTGTACAATTGAATTACATACGTAGGTATGTAGGGGCATTGATGGTTCCAATTCCGGAAATCAGATAGTGCATTAAACCCAAAACTTAGAAGGATCATAACTATAAGAATGCTGGAATAATTCCTCATGGATGCCATTAGACTGATGCTGTTAGCTTGTGACAATTAGAGTGAAAGGGATAGTCAATTACACTATGGTTTTTATGAAATGTTGCACATGTCAAGTTAACTATCAGGATAAAATAATAAAACTATGACTAAAATACACCGTTGGTCCCTAAACTTGTACCAAAGCATCATGATAGGACAAAACTCGGCCTTTTCATCGCCACAGGTCCAAAACATGGCCTTTAAATGCCAAAATAGTCCTTTGACAAAGTCAAACTCTGATTTTTGTTTTGTAGTCGAGGGTATTTTAGTCCATACACATTTATACTTTTATAACACATTTATATTTTACCCCTTCATTTTTAATCCTTATCATCATCTCCCCAAATCATTCATCTCCCCAAATAATATGAAAACAAGACTGTAGAGATTGACTAACTTGGCATAATAACTCATTTTGTAGGGAAAAAGTGGATAATGGAAGTAAGAAGCGGTCAAATATATCGCTGTCCGATTTTCTTGATCGGAAGCTGCAGAAAACTTCTACTGAACCAACCAAATTAGTTAAGGTTGTTTTTTATTAGTTAAGGTTGTTTGGATATTGTGATTATATCATATTGTTGTGTTTGTGCATACGTATATAGTTAATAGCAAATAGGATGCTCGTTATGATATAGGCACCAAGGATGTAACTCGATTGAGATTTTTTTGAGAAATTATCACAAAGGGGGTATTTGGAATTGAGTTTTAGGAATTTTATATGTTCGGATGATTGCTTATGGGCTTATGGCGAGTATCAGTATATGCACTTTACAATAAGCACCTACCAATGTGCTTATTATGAAGTGCGTGTTTTACCCAAATAAACATATAAACTAATAGAAATTTAAGCAATTAAAAAATGTCTTGTCTATGTGATCTCAAACACTCGTAAAGCTATCATTTTGGATACACTATTTCCATGTTGGTAAGATTAGCGCTTGATTGAGTTTCGTTCAAACCCTTATCACGGATTATCACCAGTTTGTAAACAGAGTCCCATAAGCATTGCCTCTTTAAGAGTTCTAAGCAATAGTGTATCATTTTTGTTCTTAGATTACAGAGTTTATCTGTCGTCAATGACTTCATATTCGATTCCCAGTATCCATGATTCTAGAGATACGTTCATGCCGTTCTTAAGACTACCAGAATAGCTGAATGGATTGTAGGTACACAATTTTGTCAGGAACAAACGTATACTTACTTGAAGTTGAAGCTGTTTTAATATTTGAGAATAAACATCAAGAAATGTAGCAAATTAAAGTAAGCCTGTGAAGTGTCCTTGAGATTAACATTCTTATATCGGAAGGATTACTTTCAAGGTTATGGCAGAATGAGTGGTTAGTTGAAAAATTAAGTTAACGGTTTGGCTTTTTAAGGCGCTTGGATTGTGCTACCCATAAACTATATATCATCTTTTGCAGTTTTGTTTTTCCTTGTCTCCCTGTAGTGGATTTAACACTCAGTAGTAGCTATTGTCAGGAGAATATTAGTATGGTAGAAACATGAGTGACATGTTGGAAATTTGAGCTAAAAGTGGATACGATCAAACTGCGCTACCATAAGACCAGATAATATCTGTTGTTTAATTTCTGTTACTTTCAATGTGTTGAGTTCATGAACTCATTAGCGATCTCAAAATGGTCATGTCTATGCGATCTCAAACATTCTTAAAGTCCCTGGGGCTATCATGTCAAGTACACATTTTAAATACCAGTTAACTAAATCAGAGTATTTCATTCAAAGTTAATTAGATTATCACTTGATTGAATTTCATCCAAACAACAGGTCTGTAAACGGATTCCCATAAGCACCGCCTCTTTGAGATTTCTAAGCAATAGTGTATCAATTGTGCACTTAATAGTTACTCCCTCCGTCCCAAAATAAGTGTCCAGTTTGACTTTTCAGAGTCAAACTGGACATTTATTTTGGGACGAAGGTAGTAATATACAGTAGTTTATCTGTCATTAATGAGTTTATATTCACTTCCCAGTTATCCATGATTCTAGTGACACGTCTATGCCGTTCACAAGAGTCAAGAATACTGAAAAGTTCAATGAATTGTAGGATATATCTTTGTCACCAAAATTAATGTACTTCTTTGAAGCTGTGTTTATATTTGATACAGTACTAAACATCAAGGAATGCAGCAACTAAAAATAAGGCTTTGAGTGTCCCTAACTTGCTGTCCCCAGTTAAGATTAACATTCTTATATCTTCACGATTACCTTCACGGTAATGTATGAATTGAGTGATTAGTTGGAAAATAAAGTTAAGTAACGTTTTCGCCACGGTAATGAAGAAAATGAGTGATTATGTAAATCATAAATATGTTGAAACAAACATTAACTAATTTGGACTGTTCTTTTATTCAAAATGAGTTATTATGCCAAGTTAGTCAATCTCTACAGTCTTGTTTTCATATTATTTGAGGAGATGAATGATTTGGGGAGATGATGACGAGGATAAAAGATGAAGGGGTAAAATATAAATGTGTTATAAAAGTATAAATGTGTATGGATTAAAAACCCCGACTACAAAACAAAATCGACATCGACTTTGTCAAACGACTAATTGACATTTAAAGACCATGTTTTGGACCTGTGGCGATGAAAAGGCCGAGTTTTGTCCCATCATGATGCTTTGGTATAAGTTTAGGGACCAACGGTGTATTTTATTCTAAAACTATATAACCGCTAGTTACATTGTGTTTCACAAAGATACTCTTTGCAACAGAGCAGTAGATTATAAATTATGTTTTTGCAACAAGGCAAAGAAACAAACTGCTGCCCAATCAGAATAAGATGCAACCAATAAAATTGTATTTGTGTTGGTTGGTCCTCAATCCACTGGCTTTTAATTTTGGACTTATATTACTCCCCCGGTCTCAAGAAAATTCATAAGTTACTAAATATAGTTTTGCCGATACTTTTTTTAAGTTATATATGTATATATTAATTTATACTATTATATTCGTTGCTTTAAATAGAACTATTTTAGAAGTACTTTGTGTAGTTAGATGTATAATTTCGTTTGATGAAATAATATAAATTCCAATATGGTAAAAACATAGAATAGCTCACATGTCATGCACAACACTGCAAATATTTAATACGTCGCCGCTTGAATTTGATTAAGTAAAGAGCGTGATTAATACGACAAAATCCAATTATTCCAAATGATCATGTTGACTTTATCAGTCTCCTATGTACTGATTACATGACCGATAAATTGATACGACTTTATGAAATTAGAAGTAAAAAATAAAAATAAAACAGATGATGCAGATAAATTGAACAAAAATAAGTTGTTGGTTTAGTTGGTTGGTTGGTTAGTTAGCATGGTTGTCCGGCTGTACATGTGAGTACGCCTGCAGAACAGGTGAGGTCCGCAACCTTTGATCCTGGTTCATGAGGAATCATGCCAGCTTGTTGATCACCGGTTAGCTGTGGGTCAGACCCAGATGCTGTAAAGATAGCCCCGTTTTCTAACACGTCATCCGTTGATCTCCAGTTCCAGTTCTTCCACTCCGCTTCTTCCGCATAGGCCCTTTGTAAAACCTTCAAAACCATATAAACAAAACTATATTCAAACTCTATACAAAACAATCTAACTGAAATATAGAATTAATACAATTTGTGATAAATTACCTGTTTGAAATTTTTGTCATCAGGAGCTACGTATCGGTTGCCTTGGCTGAGAATAGTAGGGTTAGCACTACCACCAACAGCGTACATTCCCCATTTGCAGTAATCGTTGTTAACGACATGGAAAAACCCAAATCGACACCTAGGCATTCTTTGGGTACATCCTGTATCAAACCTGTTGAATGCAACGGTCACATGCATATTTTTATCTTCAGAGTGTGAATCGTCTGCTCCCAGCAATAGGACCTGTTTAGTATAATAATATTTAGTGAACCTGATTTTTAATTATTAAATATGTACGGGATTGTTAATATTGAGGTTTTGTTACATACTTTGTCATGATCATGGAATCTACAGTTGGAAATGGTTACGCCTGTGCTACCAACAGTGACATCAAGAAGCCCATCTGGACCTTTACTCATTGTGCAATGGTCAATCCATACTTTAGTAGCAGTTTTAACGGCGACTGCATCACCATCACAACCTGATCTAGCATTAAATCCATCTGTGACTTTAACATCGTGGACATTGATGTTACTAAGGATGACATTGTTGACATTATGTATGGTGATACCGCCACCACCAGCGATCTCAATCTTTGCACCTCTGCCATCAATTGTCTTGTCACTCTCGATAACAAGGGTGTGTTTGAGATTGATGTTCATATCTTTGTCAAAGATGATCCATAAAGGTTTCTTTTGGGCGCATGCCCAACGGAGAGTCCCTTCCTTTGGATTTTCGGCTGCGTCATCCGTAGCACATGTCACCGTGTAGATTTCACCAGCCGCGCCACCAGTGGTTCCCTTTGCAAAACCCTGCGCGCATTCTGCTAATGCTTTTCTATTATCAGCCCAATCGGCTTTGCATCTCCAACATTTGTCCATTATGTTATGTGCCGAGCATTCATGTAAGTCCCTCCTTGTTGAATTTTTGTCGGACATAGACCTAAAAATGATATTTCACTTATTAGCAACCTATTAAAATTTTCTTAAAAGCTGTTGAAAGAAAATAAAAACAGACTCACGCTTCGACATCTCCAGCAAATTTCCCAGAGAACAACTCAGGATTATATGCTCCAGAGTCGGCGGCATTGTTATCATTTGAACGTTCTGCGGCATGGTCCACAACGTCTGCAATGATCTCATCGCCTGCCCTAAGGGCTATAATAGTAGGCGCTATAAAAGCAAAGGTCAGGGCAATAAAGAGAACGAAATAGTAATTACTCATTGTATGATTCATCTTTTCAATCGTTTTAGGAAATGTACTTTAGTTATTACGGATTAGTGAACGAATCACTGTGTTGATTGGCTTATGATATGCTCATATATGGAGGTAAATATAAGAAGTATTCTTTTGTATGCATTCATTAATAAGCGGTTTAGCAAAAAATACGTAGTCAGTAATTTTGCATCAAATGCTGAGAGCCAAGAGAAACATATGAGACCAAGATAGGACTATACCAAATTTATCATTTTTCATTGATCGGATCAAATAATTAAACAAAATGAGAGATGGAGAGTGTTTGTCGAAAGTCCTCCTATGCTTAAATTATCATATACAGTTTAGTTCTAATATCAAAATTTCAATTTAAAATTTTCGTATTTATAAGCAAAAAGCTTTAACCATGCATTTTTTATTTACTCTTTTGTAACATAAATATTTCTAAGAACTTCAACATCAATTTTATTGAAGTTATATTTTCGTATTATAACAAATTTAAGTTTGATCGTATGCGTAATTACATTCACAGGATCAAATAGAGGGATCCAAGAGAAATAAAATATGATAAAGAGTTAAAGAGTTGTTATGTAAAAATTTGTGTTGTTCCCGTTTAGTTGGTTGTTAACTAACTAAGATCCATGTTTAGCAAAGTATGTTTGAGACATTTAATAAGATAAACAAATAAGAAAGATTTACACAACTAGTTTCATCATTTAGATTCTTATAAGAAATGAATCAAAGAATTAACTAAGATTATTTGCCGAATAACAATATAAGTTGAATAACACTTGTTTGGTGATCTTCTCACTAACTTAAACATAAACTAAAGTTAATGTTTAAGTAAGAGCTATGTTAACTACTGAATATACTCGGAGACTTAGTTCTATGGACATTAATGCTCTTGAATGTTTTTCACATTAATTGCAAGAGATAACATTTACTCCTTTACAACATTCTCTTATATAAGCAAAGATTGAGGTGGATACTCGTAAGGTAATGAGGACTTAGCGAGCATCTAACTGTGTAGCACACTTACATTAAATGCTTCTATTCTTGAAATGTGTCCAATCTCACTTTGGGGAATAATATTGACAACTATTTGCCTCTTTCTAGAAACTCTTGTATTTTGTTACTTTATTTGATAAATGTTTTTTTACTTATCTTCCCAAAAACGTTTGCACCCAAACTTTCAAATACTTAAGATATTTTTCTTAAATATCTAACTTGAAAATGCTTTTGATTGTTGAGGAGATCAAGGGGAGTCAGTGAGTTATTGTCATTGCTCACTGACTTCGTCATCTTCTTTCAGGTTCAGAACTTAACGCACCGAGTTTCGTCTCAAGAAGTGGTGAGATTTTCTTATTCTATGATGAACTCTGAATATGACTCCTTGAATGTTCATTCATTTCGGGGCTTCATTTACACTTAGGATATTATATGTTCAAATCCTAATAAGAGATCTTTGAGATCTTAATTGGCCCAACAATCTCCTCCTATTTTAATATAGAAATAGCTTAAGTATTTTTGAGTGTAAGTGAGTGTAACAACTTCTTCTTACTAATTGAAATAAAGTAAAGTAAAGTCTAAAATGATCCTAAAAACAAATGAGACAATTTTTTCATTATTATTCATATGCTACGTTAAACATAAACAAAAAAATACATAAGTTCCTTTTCAGGCTTGTTCTTCCATTATGCCTATCAACTCCAGCTTTACTTTTTTTGTCAGGAGGAAATTCTTGTCATCCCTTTTATTAATCTCATCCTCTAAGATATTTAGGCGTCTTAATCCTTAAAGAGTATTTTTAGTTAATGCTGAGATCATGAGGATAAGAGAGTTTATTTGTCCAGGATGTGCATTTCGAGTCTCTGAAAAGCTTGCTCACCAAAGCATTAGTAAAGAAGATTTCATGCTCAGGTTGTTCAATAAATTTAACTTTTCTCTCTGAATGAAAGTCACTTAGGAGGAAGTCTGTTGCAATGATGTCAGGCTTCAATCTCGAGGGAATGGTGGATCTTTTCCTCTTCTTTATTTGGGATGAAGTCTTGAGAGGATCCAAAAGGTGAGACACTGTCTGCAAAGTTATTGCCTCAGACTTTCTTGTATCAATCCCAAGGAATTTTTCTTGTTCCATTATCTCTTCATTTTTTTTTGTTAAGGTTGACTTCAGTTCAATAGCACTTCCCCATTTCTTCTTGTTCGGGACAACTAACATCATCTCCCATTCCTTGTACCTAAAGAGCCCCCATTTAAGCTCACCGATAACTTCAAATTTTGAGTCATCATTATCTCTGATAATGGTCACTTTGAGTGGCATGGTGTTTGAAATGATCTTGATGTCTGTTATTACCTTAGGCTTCCTAACAAGCTCCATCTTATGCTTGTAGCTTTCCCACACTTGGTTTCTCTTTACTGCCTTTTCTTTCAACCTCTAACACCCCAAAATATCGCAACGAAATGGTAATCGGGGGCCTTACGTTCATAGCACACAACACAAGATAATAAAGAACGTACTCTATATGAGACGTTAACATATAAAGTCTTCGAAAAATGATGCCATGCAGATGAACTCCGTGACACCATGATAATTTCCATGCTAGTTACCTAAGAAATACATGTTAAAATGGTCAACAAATATGTTGGTGAGTTCATAGGTTTTAATTAAATGTAATATTGAACCACAAGATTTTAGCGTACGTGACCATTGTAACAAATACAATGACACCAAAATGCGTTTACTACTACCTAAGCTCATGACACTGAATCGTAAACAATAATATGTATGAGTACCCAATGCAAGTGTCTAACCCACACACTTGTTTCTTACCCAAATGGAGCAGCGCCCATTTGACATGAGAGTCAACCCGGACGGGGAGTGTCAATCCCAATAGTAATATTCACAACATTCGCGCTTACCAATGTAATTAACAGTTCATGATAAAATGGGCAATAATGTAATATGGGTTACCGGGACTTAGGCAAGTACGTAACGGGTAAAGGTACTTGCGTTCAAACATAAAAATGTACATGTATTCTTGCCCCAAAACAAGTGAAATCAAGTGAAAAATGTGGGGCTATGAAACTCACCTCAAACAAATGGTAATAGTTGGTGAATGAGTGATGGCACGTAAAACGGTGCAAAAATCCATAAGCGCGACCTAATGTAAAATAAGACACTCTAGGTCGTAAACATATTATGTATGTCATGCATATTCATTTTATAAGGGTTAATCACCAAAATATGTTGGATTTAAGTTTTATATGAAAAATAAGGTTTTACATTAAATTTAAACAAAGATTAACGCTCTTTACAAACTTTCGAAAATGAACGAGTGGCCTACTTTGCTGGGCTGTGAATCCTTTGTTATTTAATAATTTTGGTCCATTCTAGTAGGGTGGTAAAGTAGGCTGTGAGGTTCTTAGAAATGTGAAAGCTATCCTCGGCTCAATCGGGCTCGATCTTACATACATATAGCCATGAAGTTGAGGGGTCTGGTTGTTTTCAGTGTTACGTGCAGTTTTTCAGGTAACTTTGGAAGGCTATAAGTTATTCATTATTATTCCGTTTGACGTGCGGTTGGACTTTCTGAAAACTAGACAACGAGGACTACCAAAGTCTCATTGCGCTTATTTTACCATATCGGATATTAACTATGAGTAAAATAGACCCAAACATGGTCACTTGAGAAGTCAGTTTCGATACTTAGATTATTTTCAGCTCTTAGCTGGTACTTTTATATAGACAAAATTACACGTTTGGTCCTTGTGGTTTACCTCAAATAACAGGTTTAGTCCCAAAATCGTTTTAATTACACATACCTATTTTTAAAACCTGTTGCCAATTTAGTCCCAATTTTGAGAAATAGGGACTATCCATGTAATAAAAAAAAACTGTAAATAGCTACACAGATAGTCCCTATTTTTTAAAATATAGACTAAATGGGAAACATGTTTAAAAAATAGGTATGTGTGGTGTAACTAAAGTAACTTAGTAACTAAACCTGTTATTTGAGGTAAACCACATGGACCAAACGTGTAATTTTTTCTTATATATTTCATCATAACTACATTTTTAGCGTAACTTTCTCGTTATGACTCTGTTTTTAGTGATTGCGGCCATGTTTTTGTTATAAAGTTTGTTATCTTTTTTTAATCAAATATTATAAAATCTAAGCTCATTTTTCGGAATTTAGCCAAAAAGAACAACAAAGTATATTTTTTTTGACGTAACTTCAAATAAGCGTATCTTTCTCGTTATAGGTACGTTTTTTGTGTCTCAAGCGGCCATTTTTAGCTTATAATGTCTATTTCCTATTGTTTTAGTCAAATGTTACAAACACTAAAACAATTATTCTGTTTTAACTGAATTAGGACAACCAACATATATATTTTGTAAAAACCATATTTAAACCAATTTTACCACTTTAATCTCCACAAATCACAACTCCAAACTATCCTAATCCCTTCCACCAATGTTTCATCATCTCAATAACACTCCAAACTAACCTAATTCCCTTCCATCAATTATCAAGATCAATAATAATATCAAGAACACTATAACCACAAATTTAAACTCACAAAATCATATTTTGCACATAAAATCATAACTTTGCATATCTACATCTAAACATATTATTTTTACGCAACATATTATGGTGATATATTTTTATATGTAGATGTATATATGTATGTAAGTAGTGAAAAAATAATTGAAATGAAAGTTTCCCTACAAAGATGAGAAGAAAATGGTGATAAGAACACTAGTTAAGCACAAATGAACTCAATGATTCCAAGTAATTAACCTAATGAAACACTAACTTGTTTTCCTTAATTAAAAACCTTGCTAGTGACCCAATAATTACCTTCTCAATAACCTTGTTACTTTCAATTACCCAATAACCTAACAACTACCTTAAACCTTATTGGAAATCACTTGAACAATTTTTGGAAATGGATTTGGGTGGTGTTTTGGTTATGGCAAAAATCACAAGAGGAAGAAGGGAGTATTTTTGTGTTTTTGATGAAGTGAAAATGGGTATGAAGCTATTAGTTTATAAAACCAAAGAGGTGTGTTGAATACACAAGTCTTAGATCTACTTTATTAAGTGTTAAAATTAAGAAAACTACAAATATATGTGTGTGATAAAGGGTGGTCGGTTAGGGGTATTGTGGGGGGGGGGATCACATGCTTCTGTTGGTGTTAACAAAACTTACATAAAAGGTAAGATTTTGAAATAAGGTTTAGGATTTTGGTGATTACTTGGTTAGTTTTAACATGTTTAGGATAAGATAGGATGTATTATGAAATGAAAAGTTGTTAGTGTATATTTTTGTAAAAGTAAGTACATGTTAGGGGTATATATTATAACTTATGAGCTAGTATGCATGCATGCACTTGCGAAATGCATTTTACGTAGACGGTTTATGTAAGAATAATAATGCATGTACGTAAGACTTATGAAATGATCGTAATATGTTTATTATGATTAGACTATACTTAGTCTGGCATTGGTACGTGTTTAATGACATTTTACGTTATGTGCGGGATAACTTGCCGCTTGCGGGTTAAATGTACACGTAAGCTTTCAAAATGAATAAAATCAAGTTATTAGGTAACTATAAAATGGAAAATGTATGGGTTGTCACACAACTTCTCCTTGCATGCATTTAGTTCTTGAAGTTTAAAAAGAGTGAACTCTCTAATAGTCTTAACAACTTGTTGTTTGCTTAACTTATTCGTGAGCCACTTTAGCAATTTCCTTGGTAGAGGCAACATCATTTAAAGAAATTTTCTTCTTCCTTTCCTCAGCCCAAAGTAGTTTACTGAGGTCTGCCCCTGTCACCTTGATGATAACCCTTGTGTCGAGTTGGTAGCCAGTGAGTTCAGGGCCTAATAAGGATTGAGCTACAATGGTTTTAGTAATTAGTTCCTCAACCTTTATGGATTTAGTGAGCTTACTATATTTAATCCCAAACATCTTCTTCTTTCCTTTGGTTTCTTATGAGGGTTGTTTATGTGGAAAACTAGAAGGGGGGGTTGAATAGTTTTGCCAATTAAAACTTCCTTTTAAACTATTTAGATCGACTTATGTCAATCTATTTAGATGTGTGTGTTGGATGTTGATAGATAAACATATAAAGGTATGTAATGAAAGATAAGAGTAAGAAGCACAAAACCACAACGCGAGTATTTATAGTGGTTCGGCTACAAGGACACCTTCCTTGCCCTACTCCACTCCTCGAGTCACCTACTCGAGAGTTGTAAACACTACACCTATCTCCTTATGGCGGAGAAGCCTTCACAACGTCGCTTACACATTTTTCCGGTACAAAGCTAAATACCGAGTTCTTTCACACCAAGGCGAACCACACCTAACACAACATCGCCTACCCTTTATACGGTGCTAGGCTAACCACCGAGTTCTTTCACACCAAGGAGAACTAATCCTATCACAACGTCGCCTACCCTTTATTAGGTACTAGGCTAAGCACCTAGTTCTTTCACACCAAGGTGAACCACACCTACACAACGTCGCCTACCCTTTATTAGGTACTAGGCTAAGCACCTAGTTCCATTGTAATGTAGGAACTACTACCCAACACTACACCAACGACTAATCCCAAAGGAGATCCACTCCTTTTTACAACATCATCAAGGATATCAATATCCTTGGATCTAGTACTAATCTATCTTGTACATCGAAACACACCATATCGAATGTACATCTAAGGCACCTTTCACTAATGCCTTTAACTAGATCTTCAAGACACCCTTCACTAATGTCTTGTGTCTTGACTTCTAAGCACCCTTCAATAATGCTTCTAGTCTTGACTTCTAAGCACCTACCACAAGTGCTAATGATATGGACGATAGATACCCTTCACTAATATCTTCGTCTTGACACTTGAGACACCTTTCAAAAATGTCTTCAACACTTCTTAGGAAAAGAAAAAACAATCATCAACAAGAAGACTTCAGTATTCTTGATGATGAGGAAGCATGGCAACTCATGGACTTGAGCTTGCTCGACTTCAAAGGTGGTAATCTCGCCTTTAAGAGGAACCTAGAAGATTACACAAAAACAAACTACAAACATAGATCTCTTGGATCTGAGGTTAGAGAGTTTTAACTCTAGGGAAAGTATGTTAGAAAGGGTTGAGAAACAATGAAGAAATGGCTCACTATTTATAGAGAAAAATTCTCTGTTCCCGGATCCCACGGATCCTTCCACAAGGGATCCGTCTAGCGTAAGCTAGGGATCCGTGGACGCTCATCTTTACCCATGGGTATTTTGGTTATGGGTCATGGGTCATGGATTGATCCATGGGTCTTTAGCTAGATACAATGTATCTCTTGAGTGCAATGTACCTAGTCACATGGGTATGGGCCAAAACCATGGGTTATGGATATTATCCATGTATGATATAAGCATGATGTCATGCAATGGGTTATGGGTCAAGCTCCATGGGTCATGAGCTTTGGGTTGTACCCACCTACATTCAATGTATTTGCCCAATGGGTTATGATACTTAAGTTTCTACCCATTTATATTACCCAATATACTACATACTAGTTATGTGTATATTTTACCCAAATATGTAAAAATTAGTTGTTGTACATATGTAATATTAAATCATAAAATCACTTATACTTGTTTTAGTGTTTTATGTGAAAATGTGAATATGTAAGAAACTGTTAGTTCAAACCATTTACGTATTTTATTTGTTTCGTTAAAATGATTTTACGTTTATTATCGACAAAACATTAGAAGATCATAAAATATAAATAAACGTTTTTACGGCTTATTTGTATTAACAGTGTAGTTAAAGAAGAAGGAATATATTTAGATTTTATGTGTTTGGAGGATGAGATAGGTTCAAGAACTTCGTAATCCCATACTTTCTCTCTCTCAAGTATTGAGGAGGGATTATGATAGATGACCATTGCATTGGGGCTGGGTTCAGTGAAAGATGGTTTTGATGGGTTTGGAGATTCCACAAATGAGGACTTGTCTTCAAAACTGATGTTGATGGTGGTGAAAGGTTTATTAGAGACAGTCTCAGTTGGGTTCTCCCCCTGATAATGCTCAATTTATACATATATCTATTCACGTTATTAATTGTTTTATTATCATTTCTTGTGAAATTTTGGTACTTAAATGTGTGAAAATATGTTTCATGTTCACTTGAAGATAGATTATGGAAGGAAGCATCGTAATGAAGTACTTTTCTCAAATAGTGCATGTTTTGGCCTTAAGTGCAAAAGAGGCTAAATGTTGAAGAAGAGAAGCACCAAATTATGCTGGGTTTAACCCAAGTGAGGCATACTTGTGTCCTAACGATCAACTCTAAAGGAAAAGTGAACTCCCGTTAAAGCTTGCATGAAAACACCCCAGATTGAAAGTGCACCGGTTTTATATCCTAAGTGTGCTATGATTCTTTACAATTATGAAACTTAGGCGCCAATCAAATGTGAAGTACACCGGTCTTAGAATTTAAGTGCACTACACTTCAGTGTCTTATCATTTCTCGCTTTTTTTACCACCCTTATCTCACTTAATACAAGATCATTACCACCTGAAATGCCCCTTTCCAATTTGAACAAAACTTTTGTGCAGACGGATTTACTATAATCAACCTTCTGTTACAAATCAAATGCACTTTTATATTTTTATTTCGAATCAAACTCTAAAATTATTTTTATATGAAAGTAGACTCAATTACCTATCCAACGATAGGTGGCACAACTTTTAACAACTTACGATTTATTTTATATAATATTTCAAACATTTACCAAAAATCAAAAAACTATCTCCAGCCGCCCGAATGGAACTTTCTTCCCAAAAAGACAATTTCCAGCCGCCCGACTTGGTTTCCAGCTGCTGGGCTGGAGGCTTGCTAATCCAAATCTTGAGTTTTGCTCGGGAAACCAACTTCTTGAATTCGATACTTTACCAAACTTTCCAGAATTCATTTAAAAAAATACATTACTTCATTTTCATAAATATTCATAGTCTAAATGACTCACGACACATACTTTATGGGGTTTTCCAAACACCCGTTTTTACCCACTTTCAATATACTTACACACAATAGAATAACATAAACGAAACCAATACTTAAGACCTCATCCCATACATTCCTGTAACATTCCCATAAATATTTATAGAGACATCATACAAGTTTTGACCCATTAGCATTCGAAAGTGGGTTAATACGACTAATTATTGAACATCCATTTTGGCCTGTTGCATACACTATAAATCAAGACTATATCAAATAATCTTGACACTTGACAATAACTTTAAAAACCATTTGGGGGTTCAACATTGATTGAGCTCGGTATCTAGTACTAAGCTCTAAAACACATTCTAACATACTTCCGAACCTTCTACGTCATATCCATAGGTTTCTATCCTAAGACTTATATGATCCGCACTACCTACAAAGCCATAAACAACTATAATAGTAAGCTTTCGCTTTGTAAGTAACCAGATTATAACATATATTATACATCAATTTATCATATTAGAATCATCAAACATCCACATATATTCCAAAGACTATAACCATTCAACACTTCATCACCACACTCTATAACCACAATTATCAGGCTATAACAACATAATTATATTATACTTTATCAACACAATCACATACCTTGGATTGTCTATACCATAGATTAACCCCCACTTTAACCACATAATCTAACTATCCAAGTCTCTATCACTCTCATACTTATTAGGCCAAGGTTCTTATGTCCTAACACCATCATTTCAAAAATACATAATATTATAGTTTCAACACATGTCATAATCATAGTTACTAACCGTAGCTCCAAAGGCTAAGTTACCAAGAACATCACCAACATCACTTGAATCCTATCCAAAAATCAACATTAAACCCTATTTACACATTAATGTAATACAATTCAACAAGGGTTTACACCATCTAAAATCAACCTCTAATCATATGATCATATTTTGGTGATATGATTAAAACATCCAAAATCACTAATTACCCAAATACCCATTCAACGGGTCTTAACCCATATTCACTATAACATTAATTAGCTTAAAACATCATTTACCTAGAACCCCCAATTTGGGTACATAAACCCTAACTCTCAATTCTTAAATTAGTACAACTGAGATTACTTACTTGATAAGAACATTAGCTTGAAATGAATACTTTCAAAACACTTCTTAGGGGTGTGTTTGTTATGCGTGTTTTGGACACAAGGAATACATTGATAGACTAAATTCATTGTTTGGTAGATCTTTGTAAAAAAAAGTAATGGAATAATCTTTAAAAACTCATTCCATGCTATATAGATTACTTTTGATCCATTTCGTCCCGACACAAGCTTCTCAACTACACAAATGTTCTCTTTCTTTAACTTTTTTTTTTCTTTTTGTTACAAGGTTTTTAAGTTAAACAATTAAATATATTTAAATAATTATATAAATTAAATAATTATTAATTTTCTCTCTGCTACTTTTCTTTCAAATCAATTCAAAACCCACTTATAAACCAAACAGACCCTTAATTTATAATCTAGAAATAATCGTAGTTCCATGTTTCCCTCCTTTCTTTCTTCTCTATATCGACACCACCCAAGCGCCACTATATACTAAACATTTTTGAAAGTGTCTAAGAACTTCTAAGACTTATCTAAATATAAGTTAGTTATAGACTTTGGACATATAACAATTATGGTTCCTTAAGTCATTTTCCTTTATATTTGTGATACATAATACTTTCTAAAACCATTTACATAATACTTATACTTATAGTTGACTATCGGATTTGACTAACCAATTACGTAAAGCATGTTGGTGTTTTATATATAATTCATATAAACATATAAATAAATGCAACAGAAAAGGTCACCCATAAGGATCTATAGCACCATATGATTAATCGATAATAAACAAGTAATTAAATACCTTTGTAGCGTGAACCACATAGATTGAACACAAAACCATCTTATTCAACCCAATATGAAACTCATGAAACCCTTGAGTGATCAAAGTAGATCACCTATATGCTCGTACAACTACACGCCCTTGTATACCATCCGATGCTAGTAGGATAACCCGAATTGCGTTTACTAGTCTTGATCTACATTGAAAGAAGACTAGAAGATCAAGAACAAAACCCTAGGTATAAACCCTAGGTTTTGGCCATGTGTTTTGAAAAGGAGAGGGGGAGAAAAATATCTTGTGATTTGTTATTGTGTCATGGGATTATATTAATCCCATTTCATAATAACTTGGTGCTAGTTACACTTAGCCCCCGAGACTTTTCCCCCATCCCTTTTACCCTCATTTGGTCAGCCCCTATGGACTCCCTAGGAGCTAGCCATATTTTTTTGGTCCAATCCATATTACTAAGTCTTACATAGTATATAGTGGCCCAGGGCTTGAACTTGTTAAATTTAAGTTATTATATAACGTAAATACAATACATACGTTACATGAAATGGTATCTATGTGTATAAGTGTGTGACCCTGTAGGCTCACATATTTTTAGTCAAGATATGAGCATTTCCCAATAGCTTTCACTTGCGAACGTCATAATTACAATAATTATACAAGCAAAGGTTAGCAACACGCCAATGCCCCTAGAAACTTATGAGGATAGTTTCTCAAATGTCTCATTTAAATGGTTTATAAATCAATCATCCATTTGTTGTAGATACCTTGTTGAGCATTAGACATGGATCATAAGTCATTCAAATTGTTTAACGATTCTGTTTCTTGATGTAGATATTGAACTAGATTACCAAATTAATCAAGCACCATCTTAATTACATTTTGGTGTGGCCATACAAACATATGTCCAATTCATCGAGGGGCCCACTAGTATCTAACTCCAAAAAAACACGTGAAGGAACAAATCCTATTTTAACTACATGCGTCAGTCATGTGCTTCACATCACTCCTGAAAATGGCCTTTATAATAGCCTTGTTCAGGACAACATTTAACCATATAAAAGAATGACATTCCACACACACAAAACCTACTTGCATCTCAAGTCTAAGGATGAGAGACATAACCATTTATGAGATTCACTATTGACGCCGATCCATTTAGTGAATTCTCCTAGGTTGGGTCAGTCCAATGTTCATCACAATGAACAACATGTGAGTTTGGTGGCATCATCACTTAGTATTCATTTTCAATGAATATTAACAATACTCTCACATTTGCCTTAATTCAATGATACTCTTATATCATCAATCAATAATGGACAATTTAGAATAAATAAATAATTCATGGATTCAAACATGCAAATATAGAACACGGTAGTATAAATGAAGAAGATCATACCAGGTATACCAATTCATTATTTAATACAACCGCGTAATGTTCGATTATCCAAATACTAAGTAGATCAATGCATGATGATCCAAGTTAAAGACTCATGTATTCAAGCATGATGATCGCACTTTTTGACATACATAGGTTTCATGAACAAGTCAAGTAGGTTATTATCCTTCAAAACTTTGAGCATACTAATTTCCAAAAACTTACAAACAATGAAGGTTCTGAATTATATAATGATCGTTATTTTGTACATGTGTGGTCAAGTGTAACAACCCAAAACCATTTTATGTATTAAATTACAAGTATGTCATCGGGTAAGTTTGACTACGATGTTTATAAGGTTGAAGGATTTACATGGTTGGTTAGTCAAACCCGATAGTCAAACTATAAGTAAATATATATTGTAAATGGTTTTAGAAAGATTTATGTGTCACAATCATAAGAGGAAATGACTTAAGGGACTACACTTTTCAATTGTCCAAAGATGTGACTAGCTTGACTTGGAAGAAATTCCATAAGTTTCTACACATTTTTTTATTCTCCTCAAGTGTGTTTGTGTATCGGTTTAGAAGCAAGAAAAAGGAAGGAAAGACTAACTTGATGATCTAGTGATATAGAAATTATGTATTCAATTCAACGGTTAATTTCATAAGAAATAATCCTACAAGTAAGTAATTTAATTGTTGAGTTAATCATGAATTAAAGAGTGAGAGTTTATGTAGAGGATTTGAGGATTTAATCATATGATCAAGATATAATCATATGATGATAAGAATGGAATTTGGGTATGATTATGGGTTGTGTAAAACCATATGATTATGGGTTGTGTAAAACCCTTGTTATTAATGTTGTATTAATATGATAATAGGTCTTGATGTGATATAGTTGGATAGAATTCAAGTGATGTTAGTGGTGTTCTTGGTAACATAGCCATGAAAGTCAAGGTAAGTAACTTTGGTTATGATATGTCTAATATTGATATTATCAGATTTTATTATGAATGAAGGCATTAGGAATTGAAAGTCTTGGCTTAGAGTGTGGTATGCTTATAAGCTTGATTAGTTGGAATTGAATGGTAATAGTTATGGTATTTAATGGTGTACGTTCATGTTTCAAGTATGAGTAATAGATGTATTATTCACGTTCTAACCTGGTTACTTACTAAGCATAAGCTCATCGTTTAGTTTTTGATGTTTTTGTGTAGGTTGTTTATGATGCAAATAAGGTCTTGGAGTAAAGGCCTATAGCTAAGAGGTAGAAGGTTTGGAAGTGATTCAAAATATGCTTAGGAGTTTAGTAGTAGATACCTGCTCAACGATGTTGAACCCCAAGTGTCAAAAACTATTTTTTAATATTGTTGTCAAAGTGTTTTGATAATGTGAAGTGTAAATAAGGTATTGTTATAGTTTAAAAGTATATTTGAAGAAATTAAAGTGTATTAAAGTCCTATGTTATAGTATAAAGTTACAAAGTATGCAACGGGTCAAAACGGGTGTTTAGCACAACACCTCTCACTTTGTAAAGTACATTTCGCGGGTCTTTGAGACCATGGTTATACATTTTCAAGTGTTGTATGTTGTGTTAATGAATTATGAAAGTTTTAATGTTATGTCGTGTTATGATGAGTGTCTAAATACTCATCATTTTTGTACAATCTAGACTGCAAAAACATCTGAAAACACTCAAAAATGCATCAAAATGATAAAAATATCACAAATCAGTGTTTTATGTGTTTTAAATGCAAAAGATCAAAATCGGATGAAAACGATAAAGTTTGCAAAAATGGCGCTTTAGTCCCCAAGTTTCAAAAGTTGTCAAAAAGTCCTCGGTATATCAAAATAAGGAAAAATGTCATTTAAGGTCCATGGGATTCAAAAGTTGTTAAAACAAACCTTTCAAAGTTTAAAATTTGCAAAATTACAACTTTGGTCCCTCAAGTTTGAAAAATGTCAAAATTGGCCCCTGGAAAATTGGATAATGTCAAGAATGGTCCTTGTACTTTTAGAACTTGTCACTTTTAGCCCTTGGAGCATCTTTGCAAATTGGCAGCAATGGTCCTTGTATTTTCAGAAAATTGCAAATAGGTCCTTGTGTATTATTACCCTTTACACCATTTGGCCTTGTCACAACCTTTGGACCCCCTGCCACTTTACCTTTGGACCCCCTGCCACTTTACTTTTGGACCCCTTCCAATATTTAACACCCCGGTCAATCTTGGTCAAACAAACATTCACCCCCTTTCCCCGCGCCTTTTTCCCTTCTCCCTCACCCACCATGTCTGCCCACCTTCAACATATCCACCTCCTCCTCACCTTATCACTAACCATGTCCCCCCTCCAAACACTACATCCAAGAAACAATAACTCTTCACCTCTCCCACACTCAATCTCACCCCAACTGCTTAAACTTCATTTCCCGCCAAAAAATACTCAATGGCCAGGATCAACTCTAAACCATCCAAAGGTCAAAAATGGAGGTGGGAACTGCTCAAAGAGGAAAGAGAAAGCAAATGGAGCTATAAAAGAAAGGAAGAAAGAGAAGAAAAGGAGAGTAGTGTAATTCATTTTAAGCTTATGTCGATTTTAATTTTAAAAGTTATACAGATTGTATGTTTAAGCTTGTAAAACCTTTGTAATTGTATTTGAGTGTGATAAAACTTGTTTGCATTTTCAATTTCAAGAAAAGTTTACATATCAAGTTTATGCAAATTTTGAGCCAAAATCTCAAAATTGGCTTTTGTTGTTTATGGTTGTTGTTTTGAGCTCAATAAGCTTATATAAGCTCTTAGTTACTGTTTAAGCCAATGAAATCATTTATAACTCGGTTTAAAGTTTTAACTCAAAATACCAAAAAATTAGTGTAAATTCAAAATCATGGGAATGATGATCAAGAGTGAAGCAGAGCTGGAATTGAACTGCTATTGGGTTTAGAGCTTCTTGGGAAGCAATAGGTGTGATCTCAGTTCTCAGTTTTCTGTTTTGAGCTTTAACTCATTTTGTAAGGCATTTCTTTAAATTTGGCAGTTCTTAGTTTAAGTGATTGAATAGTATTAATTTCAGTTCCAATCTGTTTTATTATAGCTAATGTAAGTTACTTAATAGATTTCTTGGTATAAATACTTATTTTAGTAATAAAAGCTTCAAAACAGTCTTTAAAAGGGTGTTTGGATTTGTTAGATAATCTGTTAGAAGCTTGTTTTGTTGTCCATTATTGTTGTTCGAGTTGTTTAGGCCCTTATAGTCAAGATAAAGTATAAATATTAGTCCTATTTAGTAAAAAGTCAAAATAAGCTTAATCTCATCCTCAACAGTTAACTGTTAGGATTTTGGGATACAAATCTCATCAAATCTGCTTATAACTAGATAATATAGCTTAATCCAACCTTAGTATAGCTTAATATAACATATAAGTCCTTTAAATCAGTTGCAAAGTTCAAATTAGTCAAACCTTTCAAATCTTTCAAAAAAGTCAAATGTGCAAAAACCAGTTTTTAGCTCTACTAGAAGGATTTTTATTGGACTCATTTCTAGGTCATTTCAAGTGAGACTTGTGATGTTTAAAAGTTCAACTGCTCTAGTTTCTTGTTGTTATTTTTGCTTAATTTTGTGAATTTTCTACGAACCCCAAATAAGCTTATCAAATTGCCACTAAATCCACATGCAGAGCAATCGTTAACTACTGCAGGGGATTATCGCGGTGTTGTAGCTCTTGCACGAGCTTGTTAGAGCTCACCTAGGTCTAATTTTTGGTTTTAAGGTTCTTGTCCAGGTCTTGTTCAAGTTCCAGTTGTTGGTCTGTAGTTTCTAGCTTATTCAAGTACTTATTTTCTTGCTTAAAGTAGCTACCCTAGAATCTGTTTTAACTTATTGTCTCAAGTCATCAAATCTTTGCATCTTGCATATCAGAGGTTATAGCTTGTTTATTATTGTTGCATTTGTGTTCTCTTAGCTTATTATAGCTTGTATATCAGTTTGGTAGCCTTTGGATTCCATTTGCTTATTTAAGTGCTTATTTCAATAAGCACTTACACATCAGTTTCAATATCTTGCACACAACCCCATGTTTTTCCATTTTTCATAGCTTCCTAATATTATTTTAGACTTTTCCTGAAATTTTCAGATTTTTCCAAGCTTGTTTGATATTTTTCTTAATTTAAATTAGTTTTTAAGCATTTTTAATTAGCTTTAAATACAAAAAATTAAGAAAAGTTTCAAAAAAATAAATTTTCATTTTTCTTAAGTTAAGATATATATATAAGTCATAAAAAGTATTTTTCCATAATTTTCTTAGTTTAAAAAGTATTTTCTAGCATTTTAATTAGTTTTAAATAGTTTTAAATTAGTAATAAATATATAAAAAGTCTAAAAAATATATTTTTAGTTTTAAAATAAGTTTTAACAAATTTTAGACTTTTCTAAGTTATAATTTCATTTTTCTAGGTTAATTTTGTATTTTCTTGTATTTTAGTGCATTTTAAATACTTAATAAATAGTTTTTAATTAATAATAATTAGATAAATAGTTGTAAAAATAATTTTCTTTTTCTATAAATTTTCTTTTATCATTAGGATTGTAAAAATGTATTTTTCATATTTTTAGGATTTATATTGTGTAAGTTTCACGTTTTTATTTGTACGTTTACGTTATTTTTTATTTAAACGTAAGTTTTAAGTTTTAAGTTTTAAACGTTCATCACTTTAAATATAGTGATAGCGTTTATTTAATATCTTTATCTTTTAATTTTCTTAATTTGTATTTAAGTCATTTATTTATTAACTTTTTCGGTGAGTGTAATATTCAATCCTAATCTTTTCGATCACTATCATTAGTGATCAATCTATCGTCGATCAAGTGTTTGCACACCATTGAGTCTCCGTGGGACTAAATGACCCGGAATTCACCGTATATTCTCGATCTTCATTGTATTTGTGTCTGAACTGTTTTAAGCACATTACGGTGGTCATTCATGAGTGGCCGTTTGTGTGATTAGACTTGACGGTTCAGTATGAGATCATGTTCGATAGTCATTTTCTAGAAAAATGGGACAAAAGTGCACAAAAAATAGGTATGTATAAAAAAGGGTGTTTGGAACAAGGTCCATTTTAACCCACTTTGGGTCAAACGAGTCAAGAATTTTGGGAAACAATGTATATGGTATATTTTTAGTTTGATGTGGATTATATGTGTTTAAATATAGGTCTAAAGTGTTGATTTTATTTTTAAAGGTGTTACGGGTCATTTTGAGAAAATAGTGCACCAGAGGGGGTCCTTTAGTGTAAAAGAAGGGTAATAATGCACAAGAGGTGTCCTTTAGTGCCCAAGAAGGGTGATAGTGTACAAGAGGGGTCTTATAGTGCACAAGCATGGTTTTCAAGTTTTTGATCATTTTTGTTATTTTGTATAAAATCAACCATGGCTCGTTAGAAGTCGTGCCACCTACCAACAAAAAGGTCTTTAAGTCTACTTTCATTTAAAAATACTTTTAGAGTACAAATCATTTCATAAGTGTAAATGATACTTGTTAAGTAGCAGAAGGTCGGTTTCGATCATGTCTTTGTGTAAAAAATATTATCGAGTCGTTTTGGGGCATTTCAACTTGGTATTAGAGCTTCGTTTAAGTGAATTAGGTTGCCACTATAGGTTGCCTAAACTTAGACCACTTGTAGATACGTGATCCGTAATTGTAAAGTAGTGTGGAAATGTAGTTTCCTTTGTTATAAGGTAAATATAGTGCTTGTGACTATTAGAATGAAGATGCCTAGACATAGTTTGATTATGAAATATGTGGAAAACTAGAAGGGGGGGTTGAATAGTTTTGCCGATTTTAAGTTAGTTTCAAAAACTTTTAGATTCGATGTTATGTGAAATCGTATAGATGTAGAGATAGTATAGATCTAAGAGTAATGCAAGTAAAGTAAGTAAAGTAAAGGATAGAAATGAGACAACCGATTTATGGTGGTTAGGCTACAAGGACCCCTTCCTTGCCCTACTCTACTCCCCGAGTCACCTACTCGAGAGTTCAAGCACTATGTCAACAAACTCCTTCAACTTGGCGGAGAAGCCTTCATAACGTTGCTTACACCTTTTTCCGGTACAAAGCTAAATACCGAGTCCGTAACACAGAGGACCAAACCAACACTACTATAACACAACAAATATGTGAAATATGAAATACAAGATCTTTGCTACAAAAATCTTGTGGAGGAACAAATAAATCAAGGACCCCTTGCTTGGATAACTTGTAGAATGCTCGTGATCTTGCCTTAGAGAGGACCTATATGAGAATCACAATAGAAGAAAGAAGAACAACTCTCTAGATCAAGTGATCTTTTGTTAGAAGAGTGTAAGAATATATGAGAGAGTTTGTAAGAAGAGGGGTAAGTAAAAATGAAGAAATGGCTCTCTATTTATAGGAAAATTCTAGCCACTGTTGCACGGATCCCACGGATCCCTTGCTTGAGGGATCCGTCTAGTGTAACTCCATGGATCCGTGAGACGCTTCTCTTTGCCCATGGGTTTTTGAGTTATGGGTCATGGGTTATAGTTTGAACCATGGGCATCTAATTAGATACAATGTATCTAATAGATGCAATGCATCTAGTCAATGGGTATGGGTTAACTCCATGGGTTATGGATATGCTCCATGGGTATGGATCATGGGTTGTGGTTTTTACCCACCCTAATAAACTATTACAACAAATGATTTATTACAACAATCTGTATTAAATGACTATATGTAGATGCTTTACCAAAATAACATGTATCCTTATAGTTTTACTTAAGATAACATTATATTTGTTATCAACAAAACACAAAGAGATCGCTAAATATTAATAAACGTTTTTACGGTCTATTTGTATTAACAATCTTCCCCTTTTTGTTGATGACAAAACATAATGTTATGATGAATAAAACTTAAGATTAGATGTATGTTTTGAAAGCTTAATTTTTACTTCTTCTCTCCTTTTTTGTCGAAACAAAAAGTGACCCTAATGAAGAAATAAAAATGTGGAAAAATAGTCCACGAAACTCTAAATCCCCCTTGACGGTAGCTCCCCCTAGAATGGGGCGTCAAGTGAGAAAATATAAAAACATACAAAGAAAAGGTTAGTAGTAACATGCATAAATAATCTTGTGATTGACGAGAATCAAGATTGGGAGCCAAGGTATGTAAACAAAGCCTTGTAATAAAATAACAAAGTTTAGTGGTATTTATGCCACATACAAGCATGTAAAACTAAGAACAAGACTTGTTCTAAAAATGACTCAAAAGAAAATACTAAAAATAATAAAATGATTCCTTCCATGCTTGCATAAGGTTATGGATGGAAGTTTTGGTGAGAAATGATGTTGATGCGATCAAGGATGAGGTTAAGTATGACTCGATTTCTTCCTTAATTTCTATTGCAAGATCCCTAGTGGATTGGCAATGTTCACAATGTAAATGATGTGGTATATGTGTGCGGAAGTTTTCCGGGTTAGTTTGATTTGTGAGATGCGGAAGTTGTGGTGGAAAAGTTGGAAAATACGGATCAAAGTCCGAAATGTTTGGAAGTGGTGGTGGAAAAGAACCTAGATGTTCTTGTAACACCATGGGAGCTAAAGGTGGTGAGGTTTCAAGGTCTTTGAAGATTGTGTTTAGAGATGTGGGAGGTGTTAAAAAGACTAGTTCTTTTTGCTTGGTTTGTTGGGATCTTGTTGGAGTCTTAAGGAGTTCCAAAAGAGTGACTTTAGGTGGAGATTTGATGGGTGATGATGTTGGTGTGCTTGTTGGAGATGAAGTAGGTGCTATTATGGAAGCATTTTATGGTGAATGTGTGGTTGGTGATGAACCATTTGATGATGGTTATGATAAACAACAAGGTCGGATGCTAATCTGTGCAGTTTTTCTAGATTTGGGTGGTGGTACTATGGAAGGTGGTAGGACAAAATTTTGGATTTCTTGAAAATGATTGTTTGCACTAGGTGATTCATCTATGTTGGAAGATCTTTTGGATTACATGATGATGTTTGTTTGTGAGGTTGAGAGTGATGAATATGCAAGCATTTGGGGAATCCTATTTATAGAAAAATAATACATTGTAATGAATGCTTGACCCAAAATGTGGATTAAAATCTAATGATTAGATATGAATTTAAGGCATGTGATCATGAGAACACAAGCATTAAGTAACATACTCCAAAAAATGATAAAAATGATGAAAATATAGAAGTTTTCATCCAAAGTGAGAAAATAGAAGATAATTTTAGCTTACGTCTCACGGATCCCACGGATCCTTCCTTGAGGGAACCGCTCAGCATTAAAGCCGGGATCCGTGGTACTGGTGACTCAGGCAGCTCAAAATTTTCCTTTTGAAAACATTTGTGCCTAGTGTGTGCCTATATGCAAACCATTTGGAGTTTCGGTTATCTCGACTCCTAAAAAGAAAAGAAAGATAAACTAGAAGTGAAAAAGCACACTAGTATATGAGATAACCCGAGTGCTCCTAATTCATTGTTACTTAAATGAATGTACCCGAAAATACATATTAGTTATGTGTCCTCTTTAGCATTCAAAAGACATGAGATGCAATGAAAAACGGGTTTTTACTTTGTATTAATAATGAAAAAGCGGTTTGTCCTAGACGTGAGAAATGGCTTTTATGAAAGTGATACGGGAAGAGGTATCCTTTTAGAAAACATTTTGAAAAGAGATTTCTTTATGTGAAGAAAACGTTTATCCAAAAAATAGGTATGCAATTACGTGTTGCAAAAGGTACTTGCCTTGAAAAATAAGAGAAAACTCAGAAAGTACGAGTTATAAGTAAAACCTATCTTGGGTTTTGAAAATTCCCATATTGCTTGTGAGTTGTGTGTGAAATAGAGATCCTAGACTCATAAAGGAGAAGGCTAGTGTTTACATACCTTGTAGAGTTTAAAGAAAAAAACTAAATACGACGATTGTTCCATGAGACCAAGACCAAGACGAAGTAGGTTGAATTGTTCCCGCTTCAACGGTTTGGTGAGGACATCGGCTATGTTGTCTTTGGACGCTACCTTCTCAATAGAGATTTTCCCCTTTTTAATATTATCTCTTAAGAAGTGATGACGAATCTCTATATGCTTGGTGCAAGAGTGCAATACCAGATTCTTGCTTAAGTTGATGGCACCTTTGTTGTCACATAGAATGGCTATGTCACTTAGATGAATGTCGTTGTCAACTAACGGTTGTTTCATCCATAGTACTTGTTGGCATGCTTTGCCGGCGGAGACATATTCGGCTTCGGTTGTTGATATGGCCAATGCCGTTTGGTTCTTTGAGAACCAAGATGTTAAACAACATCCCATGAAAGTACATACACCACTTGTACTCTTTCGATCAACATAATCACCTACATGGTCAAAATCTGCATATACAATTGTTTCTACCCCCGTACCCTTAGGATACTATAATCCTAATTGAGTTGTACCCTTGATGTATCTAAATATCCTTTTGACGGCTTCTAGATGTGATGTTTTAGGATCTTCTTGAAACCTAGAACATAGACAAACACTAAACATGATATCCGGGCGACTAGCCGTGAGGTAGAGAAGACTACCAATCATGCCATGGTATTTTGTATTATCAACGGATTCGCCGTCTTCATCTTTTGTGAGTTTAGTGTCTGTGACATATTGGTTTTCACAAACACATAATCAAACACACAATATGGGGCGTATGAATTAGAGTCTAGAGAGAGAAAGTGGAAGAGAGTTGGGAACTTTTAGTGAGACAAAGAAAAATGATATTCTGAAAAGCTCCAACCCTTTGCCTTGCTAGGCAAAGTGTATTTATAGGTTCTTACATGACACGCCTCCTACAGGCTGTGGATCAGGCATACAGTGGGTAATGAATACATATACTTGAGGTGACCGACTCTTTAACTACAGGATATTCTAAATCCTAACAATCTCCCCCTACGAGAGGTCACCTCAATTACATCAATTACAAAACAGATATTACATTTTGGTGTTCTTGTATTCTTGATTAAGTTCTTTGCTTCGTAGCCAGTAGTCTTTGATTCTTCAAGTTCCGCATGTTTGGTTCTTTCAAGTGGAGGTCTTTAACTGATCCACGTGATGATGAGTTTTGAGCCAGCATTGAGATCATCAGCCACCATAAATCTCTGACTCATCCTTTGTAGTGTTGCCATCATGTAAAGTTGTGACTTCTGGACCGACATGCTCACATTCTGGATTATGATATCTTCTTATCAGAGTTGCGGAAACTTTTGTTAATTTATGATATTTGCAGCAGCATAGCAGAAGCATGGAGTGAAAAATATCAGAGTCGTTGATAAAGATATGCACTTTTCATGATTTCTTTATAAGAGAACGTGTTGTGTGAGCATGCGGCTATGGATTGACTCTTCAATTCGATCACCGCAACCGTCGGGTGTTCTGCGGACAACGCTTAGCAATAAAAGTGCACGAAAGTGTCTTTGATCACATTCATTGAATTGAGGTGCAAGGCCCACGATTCCCGTTGATCAAGACAAGTATTGCTGTGATCGTGTAAAATTCAAGAATCTCCTTGACGGGTTTCGCGGTTGCTCTAGCCGTTCTCAAACAGAACGTCTCAAACAAGACAACACGGAGTGAGTGAATCAAAGAATTGAGATTCACTGATTGATGAAAAATGATTTGAAAGCAATCGTGTATTGCTTAATATAAGGGTTTTTGCAATACAACGAAGGTTTTGTTGGAAAATCAATTATCAATCATAAATACCCTTTTAATTTTGAAACATTAATACACAGTCGATGTGCTGCAGAAAAGAATTTTTTAAGCGCAACGAACGGTTTTTCAAAGGTATCCGTCAATCCATTTCCTGAACCAGGATTGATTCATAATGTGAATCGCTAAATTGTTTCTGTCCAGTTGTCACATGATTGATCTATTGGATAGATCTCACATGTCACCCACCAAGAGTTTGTTTGATGTTGGCTCTAGAAGGTTTTCCATCTTCATTGTGAATATGTTAACATATCACTTAGATGTTCTGGCAATACCACAAGGATAATGCGTAGGACTCTTAAAAAATATGTTCTCACTTTCCACATTGTGTGAAACATTGAGTCTTCATTAATTGTGTCCTAATGAGATTTATTGATGATATCTTGGCTCTAGACTCAATAGTGCACATTTGGTTCCTATTTCCGAGACTAGGGAGAGGGTCTCCTTCTTCAATATCAACAATCTCTAACAGAAAGTTGATAGATTATGTAGGTTCCCCGTGAGAATGAAACAAGCCCTTTTAAGAGGAACTTGAGTAGCTTGGGAAGTTATAGTGTAGTGCGTCATTGGGTCCATGACGTCTTGTCTTCAATACCGTGTTACCTTAGTAACCACCAAGAGCATAAGTATAGAACCCGGTTTACGCCCTAAGGTTGAATTAATGGAGGGTTATTTCTTTTCACCCTTTCTCATTCATTTCTTTTCATTCTTCAACCCTTCATGCTTACCAAGATTTCATTACTAGAACCTTGTTGGGTTTATTCCAGTTCTAGCTCTATCTCATCCGCACTCTTCCCATTTCTCACTTTTCTCCTTTTCCATCATTCCTAAGGACTTCTACACTATCTAGTGGATTATCCTCGGTAGATCCTCCGGCTCAAGGCGGATCGTGGGAACGAATACCTAACCTAACCATCCTTATATCTCCGCATAAAGTAAATTTGGACGGTCTTTTGCATCTTGTTCGTCCGCCTTTGAAACCAATTGAAAACTATTTAAAATCAATCAAGGTACTTGTGATACAAGATCAAAGCATTTTGTACCTTTAATTATTTTTGATATTTTAGAAACGTTCCCCCTCAACATGTGCATCAAGTATTAGAAATTGTTTTAGCACATGGAGGCAAGAGGACTTTGAAATCTTAGATTAAGAATGAAAGAGTCAATCTTTGATTAACATTTTCTAAAGATATCGTCATCACTTCCCCTGATCAAGTCAAGTATTTTAAGTACTTTGTACAAAATATTTTGGGAATGATGAGGTTTTCTTATGATTGCTCCCCCTCAATATGTGCATCGAGATTCGAATGAGTTTTGCACATATTAGAGGGAACCTGCACTTTGAGACAAATCAATCATGTTTCAATTCCTTTTGGTTTAAGATAAATGCTCCCCCTTAACATGTGCATGAAAAATTTGAAATCGTTTGGCATATGTAGGGAGGAGATCTTGTTATTGTATTTCTAAACCATTTATCGAATTATCAGTTTAAATCCAATTTAAATCACAAATTCTCCCCCGATCACAATTTTCAAACCCTTTGAGATTTGTGATCTCTATTGATTTAAATTGATTTTGAAATATTATGAGGAGAATTGTGACTTTCTTTTGAAAACATTTAAATTGATAAGGGTTAGAATTTGAGACTTTATTCTCCACTATTTAAAACATGCTTAATGATCTTATGAAAACACAATCTTGGGTATAAAACATTGTTCTTTATGATTATCTAAAATTAGACCTTGAACATTTACTTGCCAATTGTTTGAAAAATATCCTTTTTGATATGTTTGAAATCACTCTCCCCTTCAATCAATGACATACGTTGTTGATTGAGTGATAGATATGTTGACAAATGATAAGTCCTGACTATTTTCAACATAAAGATTAAGATATTTCCAAAGCAATTTTGTTTTCATTAGATGACAAATATTTTTCAAAAGAATCTTTAGAAGGGAAAAATATTTGGTTGGAAACATTTGTCTTTTTGGCGACAAATATTCCTTATAATAATTGTGTTTTTAGAATCAGAGCGTGAGATTTTAAAATTGGATGAAGCATAGCTCTGTTCTGACATTAAAAAACGGGTTACTGTCTGAAAAGACAATAAACCATCATTTTTCTCCATCTCATATTTTTTTTAAATATATTAGAACTGATCGAACTTCATCTAAAGACCCGTGTAATTTTTCGAATGACAAATCTAAGTTCGTAGATGTTATCGAAATCATATAGCATGATATATAAAAGATATTTTTGGACTTTTTCAAAAAATTTCTGATTTTTATGGGTTTTGAAATTTTATATTTTTCTATTTTCTTTTTGTGGGTTTTATAGTTTTGTATTTTGATTTTTGATAATATATGTATAGATAATATATGAAGAAAAGCCTTTACTCCTCTTCCTCCTTTTGAAGACGTTTGAGTGTTTCCGGTTGTAGACTCTTTAGTCCAAGTCGTGGAAGAATAAACTCAAAATGTTCTCTAGCAAGAGCTTTAGTGAAGATGTCCGCCAGCTGATATTCAGTTCTCACAAAATATAGTTCCACCACACCTTTCTCCACTTGTTCCCTGATGAAATGATGTCGAATGTCGATATGCTTTGCTCTTGAATGTTGAACATTGTTGCGGAGAGAGGAATGGCACTTTGTTATCACAATCTGAGAGGATTTTGTTGAATTCAAAGCCATAGTCGATAATTATGATATCATCCATAGGATTTGAGCACAACAAGATGGCATGGTTATGTATTCAGCCTCAGAGAGGATATAGACGTACTCATTTGTTTCTTTGAAGACCGACTTACTATTTTATCTCCCAAGAATTGAGCACCACTTGACGTGCTTCGACGTGTATCTTGACACCTGTATGGTGCGATCCGCATATCTTTGTTAGTGACATATTGGTGTCCTTGGATACCAAAGTCCCATGTTAATGGTTCCTTGGAGATACCGAAGACCCGCTTAATCGCTTCAAGGTGCTTTTGGTAGGCTTAGCTCGGTATCTAGCACACCGATCTGTCTTGAAACAGTCAAGCTACCTCACACAAGCTAGCCACTTGTGAATGGCTAATCGTAAAGCTTAAAGCGCTTAAAACACAAATACAATGAAGTCCTCGGAGAATATAGAGAATTCCGGGTCGTTAAGTCCCACGGAGACTCAATGGTGTGCAAACACTTGATCGACGATAGAATGATCACTAAGGATAGTGATCAGAAAGGATTTGGATTGGATAATTACACTAAAGAAAAAGTTTATAAACTAAAGCGACTTAAATACAAATTAAGAAAATTAAAAAGTTAAAATATATTAAATAAACGCTATCACTATTTTACAATGATGTTTTGTGATTCTATAAAATAAAATAACTTAAATAAACTATTTTAACTAAAACGTAAACTCAAATTATCTAAAACTAGATTTAAAATGAAAACGCACGTTATGTACAAAAATTACTGTTGGGCGCAAGATAAAGCGTAAAATTATTGAAATAAAAGGCCTACGAGTGTAAAACTAATTTTCTTACGTGCTATATGACAAAAGAAAATTTTAGAAAAAGATTTATATTTTTAGACTTTTATATTTTTATTATGAATTAAATAAGATTTTACACTAATTAAATGTTAAAAATACTAAAACTATTTGGAAAAATCGAAACTTTTTATAAAATACTTAACACTAATACAAATTTATGAAAATTGAAAACTTGAAAAGCTACTTAAAATAAGCTCGAAATAAGCTAAGTAAACTTAATAAGCTATATAAGGCAAAACGATATAAGGCATTAACTTGTGCAAGTTAGATACCAAAGACCCAAGGGCGCAATGGTATCCAGGTACACACTAAACACACTCATAAGGGGAGGTCTCGGTTCGAGCACCGCCTACCCCTTTTGGTAAACATTTTTTTTTCGAATTTTATTTTACAAACTAACTAAGCACATGAGATTAAGCACTTTTCTCAACTACAGCTTTTTACAAAAAACACTGATAAGCACTGAAACAGCTTATGATTTTGTTACAGTTTACAAACAAAATGGAATAAGCATAAGAGTTAAGCTAAAATGGGTAATAAGCTACTCAATAAGCACAAGTTCAATGGAAATGAGTTAAGCTACTGGTTATAAGCTAGAATAAAGACTGAACAAGCTCAATAACTAATAATAAGCACTGATTAAGCACTAAATAAGCACAAGCTGCACTGTTACACAGTACACCTTTAGAATCACTAGGCACTTTTCTAGCTACTTTTTAGCACTTAATTAAGCTACAAAATGAAAATGAACATGAAATTATCAAGTTGACCAATTAAGCTATTCAAAAGCTAATTTGCAAGGATTGGATTGTACTATTGAGCTTGTGAAGAGCTTTTGAAAAACTTGTGATAACTGACTAACTGTTTTATACAAAAAAAATGGGACAAGAAAGAATCTACTAGCAGACCAATTAAACAAGCTAGAAATTAAAAATTTAATCTTGGAACCTTGAAACAACTAGGTTAGCTACACAAAAAACTAAAACTCACAAGCTGAGACTCAATATTGAGCTTTTGACAAGCTTGTGAAAAAGCTTGCTCAACTGTGTGCACAGAGCATGTTTTTGAAAAAGGGTTCAAACTAAGTTAATAATTAAGCACTATATAAGCTGATAAAAAGCAAACTAATATTTTTCTAATTTTCTAGAGCAACTAAAGTTTTATATCCCAGAAGCTTATTAACTAAATCTTAATATTAAACTCACAGTAAAATTCTAATTTTTATTCAAAAACAGGCATTTAGAAATTTTGACTTTTTAAATACACTAACTAGTTGACTTTTATGAACTTAAGATTGATTTTATGAACTGAATTAGTTATGATAAGCTATATTAAGGTGAGATTAAGCTACAATATCAAGTTTTAAATTAGTTTGATGAGATTAGCACTTAAAAATCTTAACAGTTCTTGATATGAGGAGATTTAAACTAATTTTGACTTTTATGAAACAAGAACTAAATTTTATGACTTCAATGAGTTATTAGGTACTATATTAACACGAACAACAACATATAATATCACAAAAGGACTCTAGCACCTATAATGAGCAAATCCAAACATCCCTTTTTGAAACAGTTTGAAGGTAAATACACTAAAACAAACTTTTAAACTTAGAGATCTAATTATTAACTTATAATTACTGTATGTAAACAGTATTAGATCAAAATTAATAGGATTAAAGTACTTATACTAGAATATGAAAGATTTAAGAAAATTTCTTACAATATGAGTCCAAGCTCAAAACTGAAAGCCAAAGTTTGAGATCACAACCTATTGCTTCCCACAAAGCTCTAAACCAACATTACTCCAAAATCAGCTCTGCTCCATCTTTCTTGTACCATCTCCATGATTTTTTATTTTCTTACTATTTTTCTTGATTTTTTGTGAATTTTCTGTTTTTGAGACTAAACAAAATTTTACACTTACTAAAGCTTTCAGAAGCTATAAAATGAACTTTTATGAGCTATTGAGTTCAAGATAACCACTATTGACAACGTTTAAATATTTTGAGGATTCAAGCTTGAAAATGGCATTAACTAAATTCGTACATAAAACTTGAAACTGAAACTGAAATTATGTTTTTATTACACACAGGTTTGATTACAAAATACTTTAGAGCTTAAACAATAACTAGAAAACTTGAAGAATTTAAAACGACATAAGTAAAACTAAAATTACACTACTTCCTTCTTCCTCTCTTCTCTTTCTTCCTTTTTATACACCAATTTGGCTCCCACTTGACTTCTGAGTAAATCCCACCACACTTTTTAGCCATTGGATGAGTTAAGTTGTTATTGGCCCTTGATTTGGTTTTGGCGGGAAATGATATTTAACAGCTGGTGGGTGTTGAGTGAATGGGGAAGGGATCATTAAATGATTTTTGTAGTTTAGGTGAGGTGGAGGGGACATGGATGGTGATATGTTGAGGAGGGGGGATGGAAAGTTGAGTGATTGCAGGGTAGCAGGTGAAGGGGAAGGACTTTGGCGGGTAGGATTTTTTTGACCAGAGTTTGACTGGCTTGGCTAATATCAAGGGGGGGTCCAAAATTGCTAATGACAGGGGGTCATATGGGTGCAAGGGTCACAATGGGAATATGATAGGGTCCAAAGGGTATTAAAGGTTTAATATGATAGGGACCATTGTTGCCATTTCATCAAAGATGTTCCAAGGACTAAAAGTGACAATCCCCAAAAGTATAAGGACCAAACTTGACAATTTCCAATTTCCAAGGACCATTTATGACATTTTTCAAACTTGAGGGACCAAAGTTGTAATTTTGCAAATTTTAAACTTTGAAGGGTTTGTTTTAACAACTTTTGAATCCCATGGACCTTAAATAACATTTTTCTTTATTTTGATTTACCAGGGACTGTTTTTGATAACTTTTGAAACTTGGGGGACTAAAACGCCAATTTTGCAAACTTGCTACATTTTCATCGATTTTGATATTTTGCATTTAAAACACATAAAACACGATTTGTGATATTTTTATCATTTTGATGCATTTTGAGTGTTTTCGGATGTTTTTGTAGTCTAGACAAGATAAAAATGATGAGTATTTAGACACTCATCAATCCCCCACACTAAGATATTGCTAGTACCTAGCAATGATTTGAAACTTTAATGGATTTTAAAACTCTTTACCAAAAGCCATCACTACGGAGTAGCCAAATGTTTCAGTTCAAGTAAGAACTATGGTACACTCGATAACCATGTGATTTTGAGCAAACCACCGACTTTCAACGGTTTTGACTTGTCTTTACCGAGCCGCTTTGCTCTGGACTAGCCAACTCTTAGATAAATTATCGAATTATCTTTGGTGAGCCGATTACCAATTATGGTTTTCCTTTGCCTTTACCACAAGCCATAACCTTGCGGGCTAGCCAACTCTTCACTTTTTAGGATATGGTGAGTTGAATACCATACAATTTTGGGCAAATTGCAAGCCATAAACGGATTTGATATATCTTTACCAAGAGCCGTTTGCTCCTGGATTAGCCAATCCTTTTGTCTATAAGACATGGCGGACTGATAACCAAGCTGAGTAAGTGTAGAACACTTACTCCAAAAAAAATTTTGGCCAAAAACGGGGGAATTATTATATGATAAAATTCGTGAGAATTCCCCACCACACTTAGAAATGAATATTGCCCTCAATATTCAAAGTACCACCGTTATGCCGAAACCGAGAACGTAAAGGAAATACTACGGCCATTATTAAGAAAGATTTTTTTTTTTTTTTTTTTTTTTTTTTAAACTTATATATATATATATAACATGGGGCATCACCCCACACTTAGGTGGTAGAAAGGGTAAGAAGTCGAAATATGGGTGAAAACCCATATGGTGTGTCTCTTGTTTTTGGTTTCAGTCGCTAGCTTGACTCGACCCAATTCATTGGTTCATGGGAAGCAAAGTGGAAGAAACAATCTCCATCGGACTTTCAATCAAGATGTTTGGACAAACATTTAAAGCACGTGAAAGTTCCACACCGATGAGATATACATAGAACCGCTCAAAATGATAATTGAAAATGCCGGGATCAAAAATAGTGTCCTCATTCCGAAGGAGTGAAGAAGAGAGAAGTCACCGAGTAGGTGAAGAAAGAAGGAAAATCATGATAACAATCATGACTAGATCTTCTTCCTCGGGATTAAGTGCAGTTGCACTTATTTGGATTTTATTTGTTGAGCTCTTTGGGTTGGAAGGCATCTCGGTTGGGAGGGTGGGAAGATTTGTCATAACTATGCAAATTGAGATTCTCTCCCCCCGATCATGATTTTTGCCATCCAAGCAATCATACTCCAGCGGAGATATGATATGATTGAGTTCACTCGAGAACTCCTCATGAAGAGTATATGGAGGTGGGACATGTGCGGTACTTTGTGGGCTATAAATATGCACCTCGTCCATTATAGTCTCCGTGTCAGACTCATCACTATCAAAGATTGGATTAACTGAATTTAGAGTAAATTCAGAACCGAATTCGAATAAGGGATTAGTGATAGTCGTATTAACTGTTGTGGAAACAACATGGTCAACATCCTCTTCTAAGTTGACGATCTCGGAATGTGGAAGTGATGCATCAATAAATTCTATGTCTTTAGAATATAAAGAATCGGCATCACTATAATCACTGTCAAAATCGGAGAAAGTCTCAACAAGATCATTTGTAAGAGGAAAGATACATCACACTCATGGTCAAGAATTCCCTCGAGACTCACTTGGGATCGGGATAAAGTTCTCAACATTAGGCGATTCCGTTTCGAATAGTCTTGAGATGCTTATCCCCATGGTGAGAGAGTCTTTGGGATCAAAAATTTCAAAGAAATAGGATCATCGACCTCTTCCAAAGGAATTCACTTCTCTCAACCGGCGTGAGTGAAGGGAAGAGTCGGAAATGAAAGGCTCAAACGGAGTGGGATTGCCACTCGAGCATCGACTTTATCGTAAACATATATAGCTCCTATGCTCTTCATATTCTCCTCCGCCAACAATTCTCCCATACTCTTTCCTTCTTCAGCGGGAGTGGGATTGCCACTCGGTCGTAGATTCCTCATCAAAATCATCATCGTCGTCGTCATCATAATCGCATACTAGAGGTTTCCAATATTGGGAACTTACTCTAGTGCTTGTTCTTGACATCGTTTTACGTGAGACTCTTCTTTAACCAATTCTTTCAAATCTTTGAGTATATCTAGACAATTTTCGAGAAGTTCTTGAGGAATTTGCAGAGGTTGTGTTTGAATCGTTTGGTCTTGTGGAGGTTGGTCATGATAAGAGTAGTCATAATTGTTACAAGGATTATGCTCATAGACAAGCGTGTTCCTGTTTGACACTCAAAACTCGGGTGAGGACCTCCACAAGATTACTCAAGAATATGTCTCCATCTCATAGTGCGGGGTTGGTTGAGGAAATTAGTTGTTTCATTGTAGGGATTTTGGTCATAGACAAACCCGTTTCCGGATTCACAATGCCACAACCGGGAATTTCCACCATTTGAGGTCCCCACACCATTCACAACAAATTGGTGAGGATGAGACATAGAAAGAATCAAATGGATAGAGGGTAAAAGAAATGTAGAATCAAAAGATGTGAGAGGGTAAAGATGGATATTTTTGGATTTTTGAAAACATTTGCAAAAACAAAGAATGAAAATATTTTTGGTGTTGATAACACTTGAGAAAAGTGCTAATAAACTTTTGGATTTATGATAACTTTACAAAAAAGCTGTTTACAAAAGATGGTATATGTGCAAGAATGGATCGAAAAGGCTAAACACACGCTAAAGCCTCCCGGCGGCGCCAAAATTTGATCTGTCTTGAAAACAGTCAAGCTACCTCACACAAGCTAGCCACTTGTGAATGGCTAACCGTAAGAAGCTTAAAACTGCTTAAAACACAAATACAATGAAGTCCTGGAGAATATAGAGAATTCCCGGGTCGTTAAGTCCCACGGAGACTCAATGGTGTGCAAACACTTGATCAGACGATAGAATGATCACTAAGGATAGTGATCAGAAAGGATTTGGATTGGATAATTACACTAAAGAAAAAGTTTATAAACTAAAGCGACTTAAATACAAATTAAGAAAATTAAAAAGTTAAAATATATTAAATAAACGCTATCACTATTTTTACAATGATGTTTTTGTGATTCTATAAAATAAAATAACTTAAATAAACTATTTTAACTAAAACGTAAACTCAAATTATCTAAAAACTAGATTTAAAATGAAAACGTACGTTATGTACAAAATTCTGTTGGAGCGCAAGATAAAACGTAAAATTATTGAAATAAAAGGCCTACGAGTGTAAAACTAATTTTCTTACGTACTATATGACAAAAGAAAATTTTAGAAAAAAGATTTATATTTTTTAGACTTTTATATTTTTTATTATGAATTAAATAAGATTTTACACTAATTAAATGTTAAAAAATACTAAAACTATTTGGAAAAATCTGAAACTTTTTTATAAAATACTTAACACTAATACAAATTTATGAAAATTGAAAAACTTGAAAAAGCTACTTAAAATAAGCTCGAAATAAGCTAAGTAAACTTAATAAGCTATATAAGGCAAAACGTATATAAGGCATTAACTTGTGCAAGTTAGAACCATCAAAGACCCAAGGCGCAATGGTATCCGGTACACACTAAACACACTCATAAGGGGAGGTCTCGGGTTCGAGCACCTACCCCTTTTGGTAAACATTTTTTTTTATTTTTGAATTTTATTTTACTGAGACCAACTAAGCACATGAGATTAAGCACTTTTCTCAACTACGACTTTTACAAAAACAACGATAAGACTTTGAAGCGACTTATGATTTTGTTCTGGTTTACAAACAAAATGGAATAAGCATAAGAGTTAAGCTAAAATGGGTAATAAGCTACTCAATAAGCACAAGTTCAATGGAAATGAGTTAAGCTACTGGTTATAAGCTAGAATAAAGACTGAACAAGCTCAATAACTAATAATAAGCACTGATTAAGCACTAAATAAGCACAAGTTGCACTGTTACACAGTACACCTTTAGAATCACTAGGCACTTTTCTAGCTACTTTTTAGCACTTAATTAAGCTACAAAATGAAAATGAACACTGAAATTATCAAGTTGACCAATTAAGCTATTCAAAAAGCTAATTTGCAAGGATTGGATTGTACTATTGAGCTTGTGAAGAGCTTTTGAAAAACTTGTGATAACTGACTAACTGTTTTATACAAAAAAAATGGGACAAAAAAGAATCTACTAGCAGACCAATTAAACAAGCTAGAAATTAAAAATTTAATCTTGGAACCTTGAAACAACTAGGTTAGCTACACAAAAAACTAAAACTCACAAGCTGAGACTCAATATTGAGCTTTTGACAAGCTTGTGAAAAAGCTTGCTCAGCGTGTGCCTGAGCATGTTTTTGAAAAGGGTTCAAACTAAGTTAATAATTAAGCACTATATAAGTGATAAAAAGCAAACTAATATTTTCTAATTTTCTAGAGCAACTAAAGTTTTATATCCCAGAAGCTTATTAACTAAATCTTAATATTAAACTCACAGTAAAATTCTAATTTTTATTCAAAAACAGGCATTTAGAAATTTTGACTTTTTAAATACACTAACTAGTTGACTTTTATGAACTTAAGATTGATTTTATGAACTGAATTAGTTATGATAAGCTATATTAAGGTGAGATTAAGCTACAATATCAAGTTTTAAATTAGTTTGATGAGATTAGCACTTAAAAATCTTAACAGTTTACTGATATGAGGAGATTTAAACTAATTTTGACTTTTTATGAAACAAGAACTAAATTTTATGACTTCAATGAGTTATTAGGGACTATATTAACACAGAACAACAACATATAATATCACAAAAGGACTCTAGCACCTATAACTGAGCAAATCCAAACATCCCTTTTTGAAACAGTTTTGAAGGTAAATACACTAAAACAAACTTTTAAACTTAGAGATCTAATTATTAACTTATAATTACTGTATGTAAACAGTATTAGATCAAAATTAATAGGATTAAAGTACTTATACTAGAATATGAAAGATTTAAGAAAATTTCTTACAATATGAGTCCAAGCTCAAAACTGAAAGCCAAAGTTTGAGATCACAACCTATTGCTTCCCACAAAGCTCTAAACCAACATTACTCCAAAATCACTCTGCTCCATCTTTCTTGTAACATCTCCATGATTTTTTATTTTCTTACTATTTTCTTGATTTTTGTGAATTTTACATTTTTGAGACTAAACAAAATTTTACACTTACTAAAGCTTTCGAAGCTATAAAATGAACTTTATGAGCTATTGAGTTCAAGATAACCACTATTGACAACGTTTAAATATTTTGAGGATTCAAGCTTGAAAATGGCATTAACTAAATTGTACATAAAACTTGAAACTGAAACTGAAATTATGTTTTTATTACACACAGGTTTGATTACAAAATACTTTAGAGCTTAAACAATAACTAGAAAACTTGAAGAATTTAAAACGACATAAGTAAAAATAAAATTACACTACGTCCTTCTTCCTCTCTTCTCTTTCTTCCTTTTTATACACCAATTTGGCTCCCACTTGACTTCTGAGTAAATCCCACCACACTTTTTAGCCATTGGATGAGTTAAGTTGTTATTGGCCCTTGATTTGGTTTTGGCGGGAAATGATATTTAACAGCTGGTGGGTGTTGAGTGAATGGGGAAGGGATCATTAAATGATTTTTGTAGTTTAGGTGAGGTGGAGGGGACATGGATGGTGATATGTTGAGGAGGGGGGATGGAAAGTTGAGTGATTGCAGGGTAGCAGGTGAAGGGGAAGGACTTTGGCGGGTAGGATTTTTTTGACCAGAGTTTGGCTGGCTTGGCTAATATCAAGGGGGGGTCCAAAATTGCTAATGACAGGGGGTCATATGGGTGCAAGGGTCACAATGGGAATATGATAGGGTCCAAAGGGTATTAAAGGTTTAATATGATAGGGACCATTGTTGCCATTTCATCAAAGATGTTCCAAGGACTAAAAGTGACAATCCCAAAGTATAAGGACCAAACTTGACAATTTCCAATTTCAAGGACCATTTATGACATTTTTCAAACTTGAGGACCAAAGTTGTAATTTTGCAAATTTTAAACTTTGAAGGGTTTATTTTAACAACTTTTGAATCCATGGACCTTAAATAACATTTTCTTTATTTTGATTTACGAGGTGCTTTTGATAACTTTTGAAACTTGGGGACTAAAGCGCCAATTTTGCAAACTTGCTACATTTTCATCGATTTTGATATTTTGCATTTAAAACACATAAAACACTTGAAGGGTTTGTTTTAACAACTTTTGAATCCATGGACCTTAAATAACATTTTTCTTTATTTTGATTTACCATGGACTTTTTGATAACTTTTGAAACTTGGGGACTAAAGCGCCAATTTTGCAAACTTGCTACATTTTCATCGATTTTGATATTTTTGCATTTAAAACACATAAAACACTGATTTGTGATATTTTATCATTTTGATGCATTTTGAGTGTTTTCGGATGTTTTTGTAGTCTAGACGATTATAAAAATGATGAGTATTTAGACACTCATCACACACATGCATCACATGAATGAAATATCGGGTCTCACGGTTGTGAGTTACATCGAGGATCAATCATACTTGATATTTCGTTTGATCAACCATGATCACTGAGTAGTCCTCATCCGGTTTTATGCGCTCCACGTGGGGAGTGTCAGCAGGTCGCCTGAGTCAAATCAAATTTCTTTAAAATCTCATTTGCATATTTAGATTGATTAATAAAATGCCTACAGGACTTTGTGAAATTTGTAATCCTAAGAAAAATGACATTTGTCCCATCATAGACATTTGAAATTTGGAGCCCATCTCCTTTGAAAAACGGTCACATTCATTAGGGTCGGTTGAGGCAAAAATAATATCATTAACATGGATTTGAACGTGAATTAAGTGTTTGCGTGACTTTCTGGTGAACAATGTGGGATCAATCGCTCCTTTCTTTGAATCCATTAGTTAAGAGAAACTTTGTGATGTATCATACCATGCCCTTGGAGCTTGTTTCAAACCATAAAGGGCCTTGGCGATAGACATGGGTAGGATGCTCGGATTCACAAAACCGGGTTGGTGGCGTGAACTACTTCTTTAAGATCTCCATTCGAAGCAGTCTTTACATCCATCGATAAACTATCATGTTCTTACTAGCAGCATTAGCCAGGAAGATTCTGATAGCCTCAATTTGTGCAACCGGAGCAAAAGATTCCTCAAAGTTAATACCCTCCTCTTGTCGGTATCCTTTAGCCACCAGTCTTGCCTTATTTTTTAGAACATCATCATGCTCATCAAGCTTTACTTTAAGGATCCACTTGAGAGCAATGCTCATAGCATAATCTGGAGCTGGTACTAATTCCCATACATCAAGACGATCAAACTCATGAATTTCTTCTTGCATAACACTAAACCAGCTGTCCTCAGACATTGATGTTTTGACATCTTTAGGTTCTGATAATATCAAATAGTTCTGAGTTTCTAAGCATTAATTTCCCCCTATATCATCACATTTTGAGTAAAATACTAGTGAAAACATCCTTATTCCTTATTATTTCATTTCAGGACCCATTTAAGGTAAGGAAGCTACAATTGGACGTTTTCAAGCCCTATTGATACGATTGTCTCTTAACTACGGCGTAACTAAGTGATGAAGTTATGATGCAACTAAAGATTCTGAAGGCTACGGCGTAACCCTCACCGGTTTACACCGTGAACAACTGATATGCACCAAATTGATAATGACCACGGTAGCCTCGACAGGCTACTCGTAATGAAGAAATACATTGGATTATAGAAGCTACGGCGTAACCCCATCTTAGGTTACGCCGTAACCATGGATAAGCACAAAATATTGAAAGAAGTTACGACGTAACTAACTAATAAGGTTATGCTGTAACTAGTTCGAAGCCTATAAATAGTCGATGGTTTCACCAGCTTTAATCATCTCTCCTTTCCCAAAACTTCTAGGTTTTGGGGAGACCAAAACATAGAAAAAGAAGCATGGTTTAGGAGCACTGAATAACGAAGTCCTCGTCTACGATTTCCTTTGTATTCGAGTTTGGATTCTTTTTATATTTTTCTAGAACTTATACTATGAATTCATATCATTAATTAAAGTTCACATTTATGTTATTGTTATTCTCTATAATTCTTTATATACATTTTCTAGTCTTTTCATAGATCGCTAGCCTTGGTAGTATTATAAGCTTGGTAGTATCTAAAGGGTGGGAGATATGACCAATGACCCAGGTCAGATAGATAGCGAGTATGGGAGGAATTGGCGTAGTACAACCACTCTTAGTGTGCGAACCGACCAAATGATCACCTATCAAGTGGAGGTATTTAAGAGGTTGGGGAATCTAAGTTCCTAGCGGCGGGTTCCCACCGTCATCTAGTAGATTTGGTGCTTAATGACGGCTATTAGGTTGCCGAATGATCCGGGTGACCTGCTCATCTTGGTGAGGAATCTAAGAACCATAGGCCATGACGATCGACCAAAGAGTCGGTGATAATTAACCACTATATTGAATCTTGGTATCGAGAGTCAATTCATATTTATATTCTTTATTAAGCTTCGTTTATCTATCTCTTTACCTTAAATTTCTGCAGTCTGTGTAAGTAAGTGAATAGCATAGCGATGGATTATAACAACTTTGGCATACCAATATAGTATAATTTTAATCATCTTAGTTCTTTCAAGGTCACGACTCTCTTGGGATGATACTCGGTTTACCTAAGGCTTTACTACATCGATCGAATTTTCTGCTGTTAGTATGTGTCTATCCTAAGTTATCTAAGTTTTAGAAATATTAAAAGCGGGATGAAATAGCACATCGACTTTTTGGCGCCCATCTTGGAGAGGCGATTAATGAAAGATCTAAGGTATTTCATATTCACCTCATTAAGAGATTTTAGCACTTCCTTAAGGTACGTTTCTAAATCTCTCCTATTGCAATTACACATAATTCATATTCTGATGCTATTAGTTACGGCGTAACTCCCTTCATGGGTTACGAGGTAACCATATTTCAATTAATTAAAATTATTATAAATTATTCTGACTAAATAGTTACGACATAACTCTTTCTTTAGAATTACAACGTAACCACTATACAATCAGATTTATAAAAATTAAATCTTTAATTCAAAATTTAACTACGGCATAATCGTTATTAAGATTACGACGTAACCCTTTCACAACCATTTAATATTCTGAAAATATTAGTTACGACGTAACTACTAATCGAATTACGCCATAACCTCCTGGCGGTATAAAACCTTATACAGAATAAAAACTAGGTTTTACACATACACTTTCACCGCCTACCCATACAGTAAATGTTTCTCCAAATTTTTTTTTCATCAAGATCTCTTCATCTAATCATTCTCCATGGCTGGTAAGATCTATAACTACCCTTTTTGATTTGTTTATGTAAATTATTTCAATTAGGGTTTATATTTTAATATTTTAGGGATCTTGCCGATTTGAGTAAATTATTGCTGTTGGTTTGATTAATTGATAATTATGATGATTCCCCATGTTATTATGATTCGTGTCCTACCACTATGGGTCGATTTGGGTGTTTTGACTTTATTTAAATAGGGTTTTGGGTCAAACACAAACCTGGTGGGTTAGGCGTCGTCCCTCAGCACTAATAGGTTAAAATTTATCTAAACTTTTACCACTTGAAAAATTGATGGTTCGGTAATCTATTGCTTAATTGGACCATATGAGGTCTTTGAGTTTACAGGAAGTTACGGCGTGGCGGGGTTAAATGCGTCGTAACCATTAAAATCAGAATCTGGCGTACCGGTTTGATTTAGCTACGCCATAACCTCCGAAATTACCTAATTACGGCGTAACTCTTGTAATGGTTCGCCAGTAGCTTGACATCGATGAGGTCTGCACTTCATCATTATTTGTCTTATTTTCAGGTGCAAACAATCCCGTTAATTGGTTTAGGTTTCTGGCTCACCCAGATGCTGGTATTAGGCAATTGTGCGTGGAAGAATATGAGAAATTAAGAAGGAAGGATATAAGTCAACCAGAAGCACTTGATTTTGAAGCATTTGGTAGTTTTGCAAACGGGAATGCTGGTAGGTAATTGAGAAATTTTTGCAAAAATAAGTTCACGTGTAATGCAGGAGAGTTCACGTGCAATGCATGGTTGAGGCTATTCAGGATTACGGAACATGTCATTCAGGAGTATGTTAGGGAATTCCTTGCTAGTGTAGAAGAAGTTTGACTCTTAGGCAGTTTACTGTGAGGATGGGTTTGTACACTGAGGAGGAAATGTAATTTGAAGCTTTTCGTCGGTTCTATCACACTTGTTGGAGAAGAAGGATGAGACTCAAGACCTTCGCTTATTTCAGCCAGTTCGGATCATTGATGAGAGGATCGAGGAATGTCAACCCATTTCAACGAGGAGATTGAAAGCCTCGGAGTGGGTCTTTATGGTCTTAGTAACCAGTTTGAGGGTTTTGCAGGTACCATGGATCAGGTGCAGCAGCTCCAACATGATTTCTTTCATTGGAGTGCGGATCGGACTAGCCAGATGCTTTAAAGCATGCACTTGAGCCACCCTAGGTGGCAAGGTCTGGAGTATGTGTATCAGCCCAACATCCCCGATATCGGCGTCCACGGAGGAGTGGCATTCATGCAGCCCGGCACCACTCCTGGAAGCACCACTAGCACTCCATATGATCCCACCCAATTCCACTCCATGGATCATGATCTTCCTAGGGACGATTGATTTCCCTATTTGATGAAACAATTTGAAAAAATTTAAAACAATTTGCTACTTATGTCTGTAATAACTTAACTATTTGGATATTTGTATGATCTATCATCCATTGTACCCGCCGGGTACAAAATTTTCCATGTATTGTGTGCAGGTTTTTTGGTTCTCTGATGCAGTTATGGCGTAACCTTAGGATCAGTTACGCCGTAACCCCTGCTGCAGTAGGAAATTTTGAAGCAACACAAATAGTTAAGGCTAGTCCCCGGAAACGATATGCATTAGCCACCCCATGACCCTGCTTCAACCTTTAGTGAGACATATTGGGCAAGCCTTCGAGAGGGGAATTTATTTCTTTCTTGATTATTTTTCACTTCTATTTTTATTTTTTTCCTTTTTCTTCATACAAATGGGAATTTATACACTTCAAGTGGGGGGATAGGAATAGAAATGAAGTGTATGATTACTTAGCTTACTTGCCCTAATGTTGGTTTCAAAAATTTTAAGCTTGTTTGAAAAAAAAAATTGTCATATTTTTAACCAATCTAGAATCACATAAAGCCGAGCACACTATAACCCTTATTGCCATTGGTGAGATTTAGCCTTTCTGTTTCCCCATTTTACCCAAATCTACCGTAAATTGAGTGTGCCGATAGTATTGTAAACTTTAGAACTTAACTTTTACATCACTTCGAGACCATAAACGAGTAGTGTATCAAGTTAGCTTGGTGCATTTGGAAAAGACGATTTGAAAAAAGTAAATGTTTTAGGATTAAACCCACATAGCCCATTTGTGTTCACTTGTGTGCGTTTATCGATTAGTCGCATTGGCTTTTCGACCTCTGTGTTAACCCTTTTTGTTGCACTCACTTTTAGTGCAAGATACCCCTAGTTACACCCTTTTTGAGCCTATCCTTTCATTCTCTTACCCTTATTTCCGTTACACCCTTACACCTTAGCCTACTGTGTAGTCTTAACTTTTTACCTTGAAGTCATTTTTCACCCTGGTTTGAGGTTCAAATAAAGTTCCAAGAGGCGTACCTCATCATCTACATCTCACTAAAGATCGTCTAAGACCCCCAAGTTATCAGCATATGCTTAGTTCAAGTGGGGGGAAACATTTATGTTAAAAAAAATTATTATTATTATCTGTGCGAAGAATTATAAGCACTATATGAAGAAGTTGGCATTGAGAAAAATCTTCTCGAAAGGTGGAAGAACAGTTCAAGAATAAATAATGGTGGATTCCGGTGACATATATTGACCATATGAAGATGAACCTTGAACTATTGGTGGGACAATGGCAACTCGGTTTTTAAGCTAAGACTATTTGTTTTCTTTTTCCTTTTTCACCAATTAAAATATCCCATGCCTATCCTTACCCTTTTTGTCGTAAAGTGTGTCTAGGTGATGCAGCGAGCAATCCTTGATGTCTTGGCCATAGATTTGGTCATTTATCATTGATTTTGTCCAATTTGCCGCGACACGTTAGTAATGACAGCACCCCTAAGCCTTTGAAACACAACCCAACATTACTTTCTAAAATTCATCTTAACCTTAGCTCTAGTGGTGGAGTTGTGTGTAATTGCCAAGCTTATGATAAAATACTTACTACGTCCGTGCAATTGAGTGATCACCCCAAAATTAACACTTAGAATAAGATGAGAGTGAGAGTGTTTTCGTTCCCATTTCGTGAGGTGTTCGGCTCTTATTAATATTCTAGTATGGAAATTAAAACTACGCATTCATCATTGGATGTATCTTTTGCAGCCTAAATTGGTCTACTTGAGGGCAAGTAGAGTTTAAGTGGGGGGATATTTGATAACATCAAATAGTCTTGAGTTTCTAAGCATTAATTTCCCCCTATATCATCACATTTTGAGTAAAATACTAGTGAAAACATCCTTATTCCTTATTATTTTATTTCAGGACCCATTTGAGGTAAGGAAGCTGCAATTGGACATTTTCAAGCCCTATTGATACGATTATATCTTAACTACGGCGTAACTAAGTGATGAATTTACGACGCAACTAAAGATTACGAAGGCTACGGCGTAACCCTCAGCTCAGGTTACGCCGTAACAACTGATATGCACCAAATTGACAATGACCACGGCGTAACCCTCAGCTTAGGCTACGCCGTAATGAAGAAATACATTTGATTACAGAAGCTATGGCGTAACCCCATCTTAGGTTACGCCGTAACCATGGATAAGCACAAAAGATTGAAAGAAGTTACGACGTAACGACGTAACTAACTAATAAGGTTACGCCGTAACTAGTTCGAAGCCTATAAATAGTCGATGGTTTCACCAGTTTTAATCATCTCTCCTTTCCCAAACCTTCTAGGGTTTGGGAGATCAAACACGTAAGGCGAAACATGGTTTAGAGCCTTTGAATAACAAAGTCCTCGTCTCGATTTCATTTGTATTTGAGTTTGGATTCTTTTTATATTTTTCTAGAACTTATACAATGAATTCATATCATTAATTAAAGTTCACATTTATGTTATTGTTATTCTCTATAATTCTTTATAGACATTTTCTAGTATTTTCATAGATCGCTAGCTTTGGTAGTATTATAAGCTTGGTAGTATTATAAGCTTGGTAGTATCTAAAGGGCTGGGAGATATGACCAACTGACCCCAGTCCGATAGATAGCGAAGTATGGGAGGAATTGGCCATAGTACATGTAACGCCCGACCGACAAGGGTAAAGGAATCACAAGCAATGGTGTCATATCAAAGCAAACATAAATATCGAAAAGAAGTCTTAGCATAAATCTTGAAATAATTCAAGTCAACATGACTTCAATACATAGGTCCCAGTGGAAAATAAACTCAATAAAATATCCGAAATAGTAAGTCTTAAATGGCATCATAAGATCAAAGCTAAATATCTCTAAGGTAAGTCCACTCAAGACTCATCCCAAAGCAAAACCCAGCTCAATGCTTAGATACATGCCGCGGAAGAAAAGAAATGCGGTTGAGCTTCAAAAGCTCGGTGAGCAGATATACAAGCAAAGCGAATCGAAAGCGAAACTAAATACGGAATATAGTGAGCGAAAGATAGTAAAATCATAATCATTTCCAAAGTATAAATCGAATTATCGAATAAGTTTTATAGTTAACTACCTCGAGCCGAAACAAATATCGATCATAATCATATTCATATTCATATTCACACAAGGCAACATTTGTAGGGAGACCTACGAGTTATGAAGGGCGTGCATGCACGCAGCATCAATCATCGGATAACATATAACATATAATAAATAACGAGATAACGGATCTAGGATGCATCCATCGCCCCGCAGGCAGATATTGATCATATAATATAACTTGAGCTCATAACGAGATAACGAGATAAGGGCGTGGCGAACATCACTCTCGCCCTAGAGTCATGTCGAGGTGCATCAACGACACGGACATGGAACCCCATGACTAGTTAATATTTGGCTCGGTGTCAAACTATCTTAGGTCAAATCGAATGGCAAAGCCGACGCATCATACTTTATCGGAAGATTAATCATATTTTCAAAATCAAAGTTTTCATATCATATAGTTCAAAATCGGATGTTTTATAATTCGAAATCGAGTTCGGATAAGCAACAGCTCAAACAAATGTATGGGGTTCATAGCAAAGGCTTAGGAAACCTAATATAAATCTAACGAAAAGAAAACGTTATAGGAATCTTTCTTGAAAAGGTCGAATATCATGCCTTATTCCAAAGCAATTGACCAAAAAGCGTAATACGGAAAGCAAAGGATTACTCCTTCTTCACGAACCTATACACATTAACGGTCGTACATGTTATTTATGATTCCATAATTGTCGAAATGATCTTTTAATATTTGGTGTTTATACTTAGTGTATTCGATGATCTTAATACTTTAGAGTTTTATAATTAAATGAGACTTAAGTGTTTTATAAACAATATCGTAGATTAGGGTTCATTATGTCATTTATTAAAGTTTAGGGTTAAATGTGAAAAATAGTTTAAGCGTCATAACTCACACATGAAATAGCAATTAATACCCTTAGCTTCAAACCCTAATCGACTCTCATTTATGTTCTAGGGTTTTCTCATTCTTTTAATATCACATCAATGTGCATTTACTTTATATGTTCGTCATTTAATGACTCGTTACTCTTGTTTATTTACTCAACACATTCATGTCTTAACCATCGTTACTTATACACATATTATCGTCAACTTTTATACCCATGCACGTTTATGATTTCTTGTGACAACCAAAGTTACTTATTATCCGGATTAGACACATCGACACACACATGCACAATAGTTTAGACTAGATATGACCACGTACTATGTTTACATATCGACAAGCTCACTTGACTTATAAACACGATGATGATACGGTTCACAAACCAATTAGGGTTCGGCATGCATGGTTGGTTCACATCTCAATCTAGGGTTTAGGTTTTACATGACCTTTTCTTATTAAACACACGTTCAAAACCCTCACATGGTTCGGCTTGTATTATAGGTTCGGCCTCCATGTTTTTACATAAACCTTAACTCTCTACGTACTTTACATATTCAAGTTTACATGTTATACCTTGGCGAATTACATATACATGGTTCGGTTATATATATATATGGTTCGGTTCTTTTATCTCGACATACCTATGATCCGATTCAAATATCGTAGTACATTACATGTTCTCTTAACATTACAAGGTTCAATTCATATGGTTTGTCTTTGTTGGTTTCATACTGACTCGACACAAAAGAAAAACACAAGCTCGACTAAAACAAACATGATACAATATATATTAACGTAAGGTGTAACAAAGGAAGGCGAAAACATGTTATACCTTAGCTCGTTGAAACAAAAGTCTCGACACCAAAGGTTAGGGTTCGGCCGAATGGAACAAGGAAAGAAAAGAAGAGGCAAACAAAACTATGGTTTCAATTTTATGTAAATGTATTGTACTTATAGGGAAACAAATAGGTTAGTCTTGAGGTGGTGTGGGCTTCGGCCTGGGGTCTAATCGAACACACAAACCCACGCCCATAGGGCTCTCGGCTTGAGTCCATCCAAACAAAACAAACACGGCCCAAGTTGTTTACGCGAGACGTTAAATCATTCGTCGTACCATGTCGATCACGTACACATATTAGTTAAGTTTTAATTATTCATAAGTTAACTTTTAACTTCGTTAAATGATTATAAACGTATTTTACGTATTTTATAAATTTCGATTTCAAGGGTATTTTAGTCTTTATTTATGTTTTAGATTTTCAGGTTTTACAACTCTTCCCCTCTAAAAGAAGAATTTTCGTCCACGAAAATTGAAATGAAACGAAACAAAAACGAAATGAGAACATACCAAACTATTCCAAGAAATGAGGATAACTAGCTCGCATCGACTCCTCGGTTTCCCAAGTAGCCTCACGTTCCGGGTGATTTTTCTAAAGAATCTTAACGAACGGAATGACTTTGTTTCTCATGACTCTATCTTGCCTTTCTAAAATAGCTTCCGGTTCTTCAGATAAAGACATATCGGATTGAATTTGATCAAGCGGATAAGAAGCAATGTGTAGCGGATGATAGTTGTATCCCCTTAGGGTGATACATGGAAAGCGTCATGAACATGCGATAAGCGAGGCGGAAGTGCTAATCGATCTGAAACTTCTCCTATCGCTCTGAGAATTTCAAACGGACCGATAAATCGAGGACTGAGCTTGCCTTTGATTCCAAAATGTTTCACACCTCTAAACGGCGAAACTTTCAAAATACACGATCTCCAACCCGAAATTCTAAGTCACGGCGATGCTTGTCGGCATAACTTTTCGACAAGACCTAGCCTCCTTCAACTTTTCTCTAGCAACAACTACTTTCTCATTAGTGATCTCAATCATTTCGGACCTTCAATTAAGCGTTCACCTACTTCATCCCAACAAGTAGGTGCTCTACATTCCTTCCATAAAGAAGTTCAAGCGGTCTTGCCTTAATGCTAGCATGCTAATTGTTGTTGTATGCAAACTCTACTAAACATAAATATTCATCGGTGCCGTCCATTCTAAAGCACAAGCCCTTAGCATGTCCTCTAAGGTCCGAATAGTCCTCTCTGTGACCATCCGTTTGAGGATGAAATGCCGTCTTGAAATTAAGTCAGTACCCCAAGCTTTTGCAAACCTTTCGAAAACGAGAAGTAAAGCGGATCCCTATCGAGACACAATAGATGCGGAGTACCATGAAGTCTAACGATCTCTTCTTGAAAATTTCCGCCAATCTACCAATACCATAATCCTTTACGATTGGTAAGAAATGAGCGATTTAGTTAGTCGATCAACAACTACCCAAATCGCATCATGTTTCTTCCGAGTAAGAGGTAGTCCAACACAAAATCCATAGATATCTTATCCCACTTCCATGTTGGAATATCCAATGGTCGTAACAATCCACTAGCCCTTTGATGTTCAATCTTAACTGTTGACAAATCATACACTTCCCGACAAACGTCGCCACATCTTGCTTCATGCCATTCCACCGTAAATCTTGTTTCAAATCCCTATACATCTTGGTAGAACCGGGATGGATAGTGAAAGGAGAACTATGAGCTTGATCATAACTTTCTCGCAATACCGGATCATTGGGAACACAAAGCCTATCTTCATACCATACAATTCCGTTATCATCAACCTTAAACTCCGTCGCTTACCTTCTTCAACATTTTGCGCCACGCGCCTGACTCGCCATCATCTTTCGAGCTTCTTTAATTTGCGGTATAAGGTTCGACTCCACCTTCATACTAGCCCGGTATCCATCAAAACCTCGTCGCATAGCTCAACATCCAAACGCTCTAAGTCACGAATAATCCTAGGTTCAATCTCAATACTTGCAAGAATGCACGATTTCCGGCTAAGTCGTCGAACTACATTAGCCTTACGGATGGTCTTGAATGTTGGTGTCATAATCCTTAAAGTTCTAACCATCTTCTTTGTCTCATGTTAAGTTCCTTACGGTGAAAATATACTTGAGACTCTTATGATCGATGAATATATCACACGTCTCTCCATACAAGTAATGTCTCTAGATCTTCAACGCGAACACCACTGCAGCTAACTCAAGGTCATGAGTTGGGTAATTCTCTTCATAAGGTTTTAGCCGCCTTGAAGCATAACCTATTACCTTTCCATGTTGCATCAAAACACATCCCAATCCTTTCTTAGATGCATCACTATAAATTTGAAATCCTCCGAACCGGATGGAAGAGTCAAAATAGGGCGGACACCAATCTCCGTTTCAACTCTTCAAAACTCTTTTCTCGTTCATCCGTCCATACAAACTTTTCACCTTTTCTCATCGGTTGGGTTAGGGGCAAATCTAAGCGAGAGAAACCTTCAACAAAGCGTCGGTAATAACCAAGAAGTCCAAGAAAACTCCTAACCTCGATCCATTATCGTAGGTCTTGGCCATTTAGTGATAGCCTCAACTTTAGACGGATCCATGGTGATACCATCGGCGGATACAATATGACCAAGGAAAGCGACTTGTCTTAACCAAAACTCGCACTTGAAAATTTGGCGTACAACTTCTTCTTCCTCGGAATCTCCAAAACTATCCAGGAGATGTTCTTCATGCTCTTCTTGAGACTTAGAGTAAACCAAAATGTCGTCGATGAAAGCGATAACGAACTTATCGAGGAACTCATGGAAAACACGATTCATTAGGTCCATAAACACCGCAGCGCATTTGTCAAACCAAAAGGCATAACGAGGAATCGTAGTGACCATATCTCGACGCAACGCGGTCTTAGGAACATCTTGCTCCCTCACACATAGTGGTGATAACGGATCTCGGATCAATCTTAGAAAAGAACTTAGCTCCTTGCGGTTGATAAAACAAATCATCAATACGTGGCGGAGGATAACGGTTTGAATGGTATCGGTTGAGTTCACGGTAGTCGATACATAGACGTATGCTTCCATCCTTCTTCTTCACAAACAAAGCAGGTGCACCCATGGAGAAACACTGGGTCGAATAAATCCATTTTCTATCATCTCTTGCGGTTGCTCCTTCAACTCCTTGATTCTATAGGTGCCATACGATACGGAACCTTGAAATCGGTTCGGCACGGTGAATTAACTCAATGCTAAACTCGACTTCTCTAGGCGGGGAAGACCAGGAGTTCATCGGGAAAACGTCGGTGAATTCACAAACAACGGAAAGATTTTCAATGTTAGGACTCTCTAAAGATGTGTCCTTAATGGATGCAGAAAACCTTGGCACCATGAGCAATCATGGTCCGTGCCTTCATAGCGAAATGAGCTTATGATTTGAGAGGTTGAGAACCAAAATAAACAAATTCGGGATCTTTTATGTCTCCAAAGATCACAGTTCGAGATAGCGATCGATGGAAGCTCTATGATAAGCCAACCAATCCATGCCTAGAATGATATCAAAGTCGACCATATCGAGAGGATACAGTTTGCGAGCGAATACGATCATCAAAGCGAAGAGGGCACTTAACGTATTTATGATCAATGATCATGTGGTTTTCATAGGCGTAGAAATCGATAAGTGATTTGTTAATGGTTTGGGCTTCATATTAAGTTTCTTAGCAAATGTGATGGATATAATGGAGTGTGTGGCACGGTATCAAATAAAGCGAAGCAGAATAATCATCAATGAAAAGAGTGCCCGTAATGGTACACAAGTGCACTCCGCCGATTCCGAGTAGTAGCATAAACACGTCCGGTAGTAGGTGGCGGCTTGATGTAGTTTCGGGAATCACGGGTTCTTCTTAGGGCAATCCTTGATCTTGTGAGTAGTGGAACCACAAGAGAAACATCCACTAGTGGCCTTGAAACACGGTCCGGATGAGCCTTTCCACAAGTAGTACAGATAGGTGGGGAGGCAAAACTTGATTGTCCTTTGTCGACGGAAGATCCTCAAGACGACCACGATATGATCCTCGAGCCGATTGATCTTTGTTGTAACGCGGTTGTTGTTACCTTGATTCTCGACGATCATTTCCATTCCTACCAAAGCTCTATTATCTTGACTCCTCGCCTCGAGGCGCCTAGAGTCCACATTCCTTCTGGATGAACCCGTGATCGTAACTCTATCCACTTGACCCCTCGAATCATAACTCCTACCGAATTTCCCTTATAATCATTACTTTGAGTCCTACCTTGAATTCGATCACCATTGCGGTTACGCTTGTTGGAACCCGAAACCTCATGAAAGATCTCAATGTTACGAGTCACCATTGCGGGCCGACACATTCTCATACTCAATATTAGCGGTCGGTCCAACACCCACTTCTTCATCCCCACTTGAAGTGCTTAGCTTGGCGCCTACCATCTCCAAAGAATCGTTCCCACAAAACTTACCAAATTCATAAACCTACTCATGTACTCATTGGAGTTCTCATGATCAAACCGGTAGATTGCACGATAATCCTCTCATACCTTTCTTTGTCAAAGATCGTGGAAGTAACGGTTATAGAAGATAGTCCGAAACTCGGTCCGGTACAAGTAATGACAAAAGCATCTCCTCCTCTTGCTTGTTTGAGTGTCTTCCACCAATTCAAAGCATCACCTTCCAACTTAAATGTAGCCAAACGAGTCTTAAACTCGTCTCCACAACCCAATACTTCAAGCGACTTCTCAATATGAGTGATCCAGTCCTCGGCCTCGGTGGGAGTAGCGGTGCTAAACAAAAGAGGCTTGAGCTTATCGAAACCTTTCGAGCCAAGTGTGAATGCCGGTGGGTTGATTACCTCCACCACTACCCAAGCACCGGTCGATTCACGATGTTGTTGATCACCGTGCCATCATCTCGGTGTAGTAAGACCAGGGAAAAGAGTGTTGAGAGCATTAGCAATCGCAGCATCAATGTTAGGAGCATCATCGTCTCCATCCGCGCTATCAGTTAGTGCGAGTTGAACCATCCGAACGATATTCAAACGATTAGCAAATGAACAAAGGTGAGATACGAAATGGAAGTGCAGAAGGAATCTTAAAGTCTACCCAATCCTCACGGTCATAGCCTAAGCTCTAAGGGTCTCAAAACCTAGGCTCAAACCATAAATTATAACGCCCAACCGACAAGGGTAAAGGAATCACAAGCAATGGTGTCATATCAAAGCAAACATAAATATCTAAAAGAAGTCTTAGCATAAATCTTGAAATAATTCAAGTCAACATGACTTCAATACATAGGTCCCAATGGAAAAATAAACTCCAATAAAATATCCGAAATAGTAAGTCTTAAATGGCATCATAAGATCAAAGCTAAATATCTCTAAGGTAAGTCCACTCAAAGACTCATCCCAAAGCAAAACCCAACTCCAATGCTTAGATACCGCGGAAGAAAAGAAATGCTACTGAGCTTCAAAAGCTCGGTGAGCAGATATACAAGCAAAGCGATAACGAAACGAAACCAAATACGGAATATAGTGAGCGAAAGATAGTAAAATCATAATCATTTCCAAAGTATAAATCGAATTATCGAATAAGTTTTATAGTTAACTACCTCGAGCCCGAAACAAATATCGATCATAATCATATTCATATTCATATTCACACAAGGCAACATTTGTGGGAGACCTACCGAGTTATGAAGGACGTGAATGCACGCAAGATCAATCATCGGATAACATATAACATATAATAAATAACGGATAATGATCTAGGATGCATCCATCGCCCACGCATGATATTGATCATATAATATAACTTGAGCTCATAACGATAACGAGATAAGGGACGTGGCGAACATCACTCTCGCCCTAGAGTCATGTCGAGGTGCATCAACGACACGGATATGGAACCCCATGACTAGTTAATATTTGGCTCGGGTGTCAAACTATCTTAGGTCAAATCGAATGTCAAACCGACACGGATCATACTTTATCGTAAGATTAATCATATTTTCAAAATCAAAGTTTTCATATCATATAGTTCAAAATCGGATGTTTTATAATTGAAATCGAGTTCGGATAAGCAACAACTCAAACAAATGAATGGGGTTCATAGCAAAGGCTTAGAAACCCTAATATAAAAGCTAACGAAAGAAAACGTTATAGGAACCTTTCTTGAAAGGTCGAATATATGTACCTTATTCCAAAGCAATTGACCAAAAGCAATACGGAAAGCAAAGGATTACTCCTTCTTCACAGAACCTATACACATTAACGGTCGTACATGTTATTTATGATTCCATAATTGTCGAAATGATCTTTTAATATTTGGTGTTTATACTTAGTGTATTCAGTGATCTTAATACTTTAGAGTTTTATAATTAAATGAGACTTAAGTGTTTTATAAACAATATCGTAGATTAGGGTTCATTATGTCATTTATTAAAGTTTAGGGTTAAATGTGAAAAATAGTTTAAACGTCATAACTCACACATGAAATAACGAATTAATACCCTTAGCTTCAAACCCTAATCGACTCTCATTTATGTTCTAGGGTTTTCTCATTCTTTTAATATCACATCAATGTGCATTTACTTTATATGTTACGTCATTTAATGACTCATTACTCTTGTTTATTTACTCAACACATTCATGTCTTAACCATACGTTACTTATACACATATTATCGTCAACTTTTATACCCATGCACGTTTATGATTTCTTGTGACAACCAAAGTTACTTATTATCCGGATTAGACACATCGACACACACATGCAATAGTTTAGACTAGATATGACCACGTACTATGTTTACATATCGACAAGCTCACTTGACTTATAAAACACACGCATGATACGGTTCACAAACCAATTAGGGTTCGGCATGCATGGTTGGTTCACATCTCAATCTAGGGTTTAGGTTTTACATGACCTTTTCTTATTAAACACCGTTCAAAACCCTCACATGGTTCGGCTTGTATTATAGGGTTCGGCCTCCATGTTTTATGAAACCTTAACTCTCTACGTACTTTACATATTCAAGTTTACATGTTTATACCTTGGCGAATTACATATACATGGTTCGGTTATATATATATATGGTTCGGTTCTTTTATCTCGACATACCTATGATCCGATTCAAATATCGTATTACATTACATGTTCTCTTAACATTCTGTAACAATTCGCATTTTCGGGTCACTATTCATTTTACTATTCACGGCTACTATTCACTTTTACTATTCACTCCCGAAATTTTTATTTCACATTCTCGTAGGATAAATTATTTTAGTAATGACCTAAGAGTTCGACAATCGTTAGATCATTTTCGCAAAAGTTATTAAGAAAACATCGTTTTAAAGTTTCGTTTTGACGGTCCACCGTTTAAACATCCACATATCGAAAACCAACTCGACAATTTTCCCGCATTAGATTAATTTTTTATCACTCATGATTAATTTGAGAATTTTTAAGATTTATTATTATTTTACCAAATAAGCCCAAATAGTGAACAAAACTAAACTTACGTTTTAAACAATTCTACTTACATCCGGACTTAACGATTCTCTGACCTTTGTATTTCCTAAGATTTTAGAAACTTTTACATTTTGGAAAAGTCAAACATATTTCCTCCTCCTTTGACTATAAAGAAATTAACCTTGTACGTTCTACCTTTTTATTAAATCGCGTAATTTTTAAACTTCACGAATAACATTAAGTTATCCCGCGTCTGAAGAAAACCAAAGTTTGACATCTCATATCACTTTTAGACTAATTTTAGTCTACTCTAAATAAATTCACGGTCGTTTCCACGAAATTTCGTTTTTTTCGATAAACTGCAATTACGCGTTTTGACCCGTATTTCGACTTTAAGCGTTTTGCACCCAATAAGACTTATCACCCATTTTATATTTTTAGATGGAGTATAATGATGAGTTTCATCATTCCTGCAAGTTTCATATTTTTACGATACCGGTTTTACGTTTTATGGCTTCGATTAGCGATTTTCGAACCAAACTCACTCCGTAAAACAAGATAATATCAAGAAAATTCCAATCTCATCACCACCTCTATCATATGAAATTTGTATCACACATTGGTGGAAAATATTTGATCATTCCTTAGATCATTACAAGTATAAACTTAACCATGGTTAGTTTTAACCCAATATATAGTTAACTAAAATCTCTAGCCTATAAATACCAAGCATAAACACTTCATAATTTCTTGCACCACCCTTCTTATCATCTAAAGTCCTAAACCCTAAGGCATTTCTTATAGATCTTGTAAGAACATTCATGTGTTCTTGAAGAAAACTAGCGTTTGATCTTCGTTCTTGGAAGTTTTCAAGAAAGAGTCGTTATAATCTTCAAATATCTTCAAGTCTCCAAAAGACGTCGTTATAATCTTCTTTTCTTCTTGGGTTCTCAAGAAGGCGTTGTTATAATCTTCTAATAGCCGTGGGTTTTCAAGACTGCAAATTCTACGTCGAAGCTCCGTTAATATTTTATTTTCCATAATACTCAAGCATTCTATTTTAAGGTAAGTATATATATAACTCAAACTTATTTAAATACTTATAAACTTTGTTAGTTTATTTATTGTATTTATAAACTCTTAATATATAATATAATCAAGTAATCAAAATACATGTTTTACGTATTGAGCACTACAACACTAGGGAACTTCATGTGAGGGTTCATTTGGGTAAACGGATCGACGAGTTCTTTGGATTTACGATTTAAAGTGTCCTAGCTCCTCGACGTTTCTTGCATGACCTCGAATTATGATGGCCCGAACGGTAGTACGAGATATACAAACTAAAACCATTTCTATAAACAAACATACAAATACTACGTCATGATCAATATAATGGCATATATAAGCTCGTTCATGTTTTCTTAGGCATTATTCCGAACCTAAGAGTTGACATCATATTCTAGGTTATACGTAGAGACTTCCAGGCTTATCCATCGATTCCGTTATACGTTGTGATATCATTTTAAGGTGAGTTCTTAGCCCCACTTTTATACTTAATTGTTTGAAAACTCTTTGGGGAGATACATGCTCAACTATTTTCATTTACTTTCATAAGTACTCTAAACTTTTAAGGATTACCGTGAGTTCGTAGCCCACTTTTACTCGTTTAATTGTTTACAAACTCTTTGGGGAGATACATGCTCAACTACTTGCTTTTACAAATACAAATACTCAAAACATTTACACTTTTATGCTACGCTATACTTTTTATACTTGATTGCAAAATACTTGATTGCATATATACATGATTATGATATACCTATTTGCATTATTCTTGAATGCATTATACTTATTTGCATTATTCAATTCGGTGGCTCCAAATTAAGTTGTTGGATGACCATTAATTTAGTGGCTCCAAATTAAGTTGTTGGAAGGCTATTAAATTAGATACATGCGCAAGTGGCTCCAAATTAAGTTGTTGGATGACCATTAATTTAGTGGCTCCAAATTAAGTTGTTGGAAGGCTATTAAATTAGATACATACACAAGTGGCTCCAAATTAAGTTGTTGGATGACCATTAATTTAGTGGCTCCAAATTAAGTTGTTGGAAGGCTATTAAATTAGATACATCCCAAATTAAGTTGTTGGAAGACCCTTGTGGTGACACATATACTTTTACTACTATGATACATACATACATGATTGTGCAAACTATATTTTAGCGATGGGTTGTAAACACACGGTTGCAAGTTTTGTATGGGCGGAACTTGAACCGAGTGGATTTACAATGCCTTTGTTGTGTGAACATTCTTTAAAGGCTTTTCAACTTATTCAAAACAAACTCTATGAACTCACCAACCATTGTGTTGACACTTTAAGCATGTTTATCTCAGGTCAATAAGACGATAGCTATTGCATGGAACATAGAGTCGCACGACATATTTTGAAGACTTATGCTTTTGTCATTTACCATTCGAAACATTTATGTATTATACTTTGGGACCTCATTGTTTGTAACTCTGATTTCATTAATCGAATGGTAACTTTTCAAAACGTCTCATTTAGAGGTCGTTTTCTATAACTTGTACTTTGTATTATGAAGTAGCACCCCAGTGACACAGTCTTCCGCTGCGGTATTTTGGGGGTGTTACAGATTGGTATCAGAGAATTGGTTATAGAGAACTAGGTTGCATTTAGAGCCTAGACTATAACTACTATATACGTTGAGACCTTCCTCCCTATCGCCTTGCACACTGTAGACTTTTTCGTAATTTTAGAACCTAAGAGAGATTTCTATGAACTGATTGAAACACCAAACATCATATGAGTCGATTAGTCCAATCATTGCATAGTTACTCCTAAATTATACATAGCCTGATCACCTATGTCTAATTCAGGAAGAATCGTGCAATGAAGGGAGTAGTAGTCTCATATGTGTAAGCAATTCCGTAATCGAGCCAAATTTTCAAAAGATTTTCTTCAAACCACTTGTTTCCAGTTTGATCTGAGTGACAGTTCTTGTTTGATGAGTTGCAAAGATCAAGCTAGAATCAAGTTGTTACTCAAACCGATTTAGCCTAATCTCATGACAGTTCTTGTTTGATGAGTTGTGAGATTAAGTAAATAATCGGTTACCTAAAAATCTTTTGAGGGTTTTGCTCGAGAATGGGAAAGCTTGCCTCATCAAACCTACCATAAGAGAGCATGTCTTTAGGATGGGAAATAGTCGCGATAGTCACAAGAACGTACCTAAGTAGATAAGAAACCCATATACATGAGCTTTGACGTAATCCCTTAGACTATGCACACTGTAAGTAGTGAACATCAACAGAACTTCGGGACGAAGTTCCTTTTAAGGGGTAGAGACTGTAACAATTCGCATTTTCGGGTCACTATTCATTTTTACTATTCACGGCTACTATTCACTTTTTACTATTCACTCCCGAAATTTTTATTTCACATTCTCGTAGGATAAATCATTTTAGTAATGACCTAAGAGTTCGACAATCGTTAGATCATTTTCAAAAGTTATTAAGAAAACACCGTTTTAAAGTTTCGTTTTGACGGTCCACCGCTTAAACATCCACGATATCGAAAACCAACTCCGACAATTTTCCCGCATCGAGATAAATTTTTAGATCACTCATGATTAATTTGAGAATTTTAAGATTTATTATTATTTTACCAAATAAGCCCAAATAGCAGAACAAAACTAAACTTACGTTTTAAACAATTCTACTTACATCCGACTTAACGATTCTCGACCGTATTTCCTAAGATTTTAGAAACTTTTACATTTTGGAAAAGTCAAACATATTTCCTCCTCCTTTGACTATAAAGAAATTAACCTTGTACGTTCTACCTTTTATTAAATCGCGTAATTTTTAAACTTCACGAATAATCATTAAGTTATCCCACGTCTGAAGAAAACCAAAGTTTGACATCTCATATCACTTTTAGACTAATTTTAGTCTACTCTAAATAAATTCACGGTCGTTTCCACGAAATTTCGTTTTTTTTCGATAAACTGCGAATTACGCGCTTTTGACCCGTATTTCGCTTTTAAGCGTTTTTGCACCCAATAAGACTTATCACCCATTTTATATTTTTAGATGGAGTATAATGATGAGTTTCATCATTCCTGCAAGTTTCATATTTTTACGATACCGGTTTTACATTTTATGGCTTCGATTAGCATTTAACTAACCAAAACTCACTCCGTAAAAACAAGATAATACCAAAACTATCCACCTTAGTCATCTTATCTCTATATGAACGAAATTTATAGGAGTCATCACCTTGGTGTCAAAATCCTAAGCATTCCTTTAGATCATTACAAGTGTAAATTTAACCATGGTTAGTTTTAACCCAATATATAGTTAACTAAAATCTCTAGCCTATAAATACCAAGCATAAACACTTCATAATTTCTTGCACCACCCTTTCTTATCATCTAAAGTCCTAAACCCTAAGGCATTTCTTATAGATCTTGTAAGAACATTCATGTGTTCTTGAAGAAAACTAGCGTTTGATCTTCGTTCTTGGAAGTTTTCAAGAAAGAGTCGTTATAATCTTCAAATATCTTCAAGTCTCCAAAAGACGTCGTTATAATCTTCTTTTCTTCTTCGGGTTCTCAAGAAGGCGTTGTTATAATCTTCTAATAGCCGTGGGTTTTCAAGATCGCAAATTCTACGTCGAAGCTCCGTTAATATTTTATTTTTCCATAATACTCAAGCATTCTATTTTAAGGTAAGTATATATATAACTCAAACTTATTTAAATACTTATAAACTTTGTTAGTTTATTTATTGTATTTATAAACTCTTAATATATAATATAATCAAGTAATCAAAATACATGTTTTACGTGTTGAGCACTACAACACTAGGGAACTTCATGTGAGGGGTTCATTTGGGTAAACGGATCGACGAGTTCTTTGGATTTACGATTTAAAGTGTCCTAGCTCCTCGAACGTTCTCGCATGACCTCTCGAATTATGATGGCCCGAACGGTAGTACGAGATATACAAACTAAAACCATTTCTATAAACAAACATACAAATACTACGTCATGATCAATATAATGGCATATATAAGCTCGTTCATCTTTTCTTAGGCATTATACCGAACCTAAGAGTTGACATCATATTCTAGGTTATACGTAGAGACTTCCAGGCTTATCCATCGATTCCGTTATACGTTGTGATATCATTTTAAGGTGAGTTCTTAGCCCCTACTTTTATACTTGTTTGAAAACTCTTTGGGGAGATACATGCTCAACTACTTTCATTTACTTTCACAAGTACTCTAAACTTTTAAGGATTACCGTGAGTTCATAGCCCCACTTTTACTCGCTTAATTGTTTACAAACTCTTTGGGGAGATACATGCTCAACTACTTGCTTTTACAATACAAATACTCAAAACATTTACACTTTTATGCTACGCTATACTTTTTATACTTGATTGCAAAATACTTGATTGCATATATACATGATTATGATATACCTATTTGCATTATTCTTGACGCATTATACTTATTTGCATTATTCAATTCGTTGTTGTGGCTCCAAATTAAGTTGTTGGATGACCATTAATTTAGTGGCTCCAAATTAAGTTGTTGGAAGGCTATTAAATTAGATACATACATGTGTGGCTCCAAATTAAGTTGTTGGATGACCATTAATTTAGTGGCTCCAAATTAAGTTGTTGGAAGGCTATTAAATTAGATACATACGCAAGTGGCTCCAAATTAAGTTGTTGGATGACCATTAATTTAGTGGCTCCAAATTAAGTTGTTGGAAGGCTATTAAATTAGATACATCCCAAATTAAGTTGTTGGAAGACCCTTGTGGTGACACATATACTTTTACTACTATGATACATACATACATGATTGTGCAAACTATATTTTAGCAAGGGTTGTAAACACACGTGTTGCAAGTTTTGTATGGGCGGAACTTGAACCTGAGTGGATTTACAATGCCTTTGCTGTGTGAACATTCTTTAAAGGCTTTTCAACTTATTCAAAACAAACTCTATGAACTCACCAACCATTGTGTTGACACTTTAAGCATGTTTATCTCGGTCAATAAGGCGATAGCTATTGCATGGAACATAGAGTCGCATCGACATATTTTGAAGACTTATGCTTTTGTCATTTACCATTCAAACATTTATGTATTATACTTTGGGACCTCATTGTTTGTAACTCGATTTCATTAATCGAATGGTAACTTTTCAAAACGTCTCATTTAGAGGTCGTTTTCTATAACTTGTACTTTGTATTATGAAGTAGCACCCAGGTGACACAGTCTTCCGCTGCGGTATTTTGGGGGTGTTACAGATTGGTATCAGAGAATTGGTTATAGAGAACTAGGTTGCATTTAGAGCCTAGACTATAACTACTATATACGTTGAGACCTTCCTCCCTATCGCCTTGCACACTTTAGACTTTTTCGTAATTTTAGAACCTAAGAGAGATTTCTATGAACTGATTGAAACACCAAACATCATATGAGTCGATTAGTCCAAGCATTGCATAGTTACTCCTAAATTATACATAGCCTGATCACCTATGTCTAATTCAGAAGAATCGTGCAATGAAGGGAGTAGTAGTCTCATATGTGTAAGCAATTCGTAATCGAGCCAAATTTTCAAAAGATTTTCTTCAAACCACTTGTTTCAGCTTGATCCGAGTGACGCTTCTTGTTTGATGAGTTGCAAAGATCAAGCTAGAATCAAGTTGTTACTCAAACCGATTTAGCCTAATCTCATGACAGCTCTTGTTTGATGAGTTGTGAGATTAAGTAAAATCGGTTACCTAAAAATCTTTTGAGGGTTTTGCTCGAGAATGGGAAAGCTTGCCTCATCAAACCTACCATAAGAGAGTATGTCTTTAGGATGGGAAATAGTCGCGATAGTCACAAGAACGCACCTAAGTAGATAAGAAACCCATATACATGAGCTTTGACGTAATCCCTTAGACTATGCACACCGTAAGTAGTGAACATCAACAGAACTTCGGGACGAAGTTCATTTTAAGGGGTAGAGACTGTAATAATTCGCATTTTCGGGTCACTATTCATTTTTACTATTCACTGTTACTATTCACTTTTTACTATTCACTCCCGAAATTTTTATTTCACATTCTCGTAGGATAAATTATTTTAGTAATGACCTGAGAGTTCGACAATCGTTAGATCATTTTCGCAAAAGTTATTAAGAAAACATCGTTTTAAAGTTTCGTTTTGGACGGTACACCATTTAAACATCCCACACATATCGAAAACCAACTCCGACAATTTTCCCCGCATCAGATAAATTTTTAGATCACTCATGATTAATTTGAGAATTTTAAGATTTATTATTATTTTACCAAATAAGCCCAAATAAGAGAACAAAACTAAACTTACGTTTTAAACGATTCTACTTACATCCGCACTTAACGATTCCTCGTGACTGTATTTCCTAAGATTTTTAGAAACTTTTACATTTTGGAAAAGTCAAACATATTTCCTCCTCCTTTGACTATAAAGAAATTAACCTTGTACGTTCTACCTTTTTCTTAAATCGCGTAATTTTTAAACTTCACGAATAACTCTAAGTTATCCCACGTCTTTAAAAACCAAAGTTTGACATCTCATATCACTTTTAGACTAATTTTAGTCTACTCTAAATAAATTCACGGTCGCTTCCCTAAATTTCGTTCTTTTCGATAAACCGCGAATTACGCGTTTTGACCCGTATTTCCGATTTTAAGCGGCTTTTGCACCCAATAAGACTTATCACCCATTTTATATTTTTAGATGGAGTATAATGATGAGTTTCATCATTCCTGCAAGTTTCATATTTTTACGATACCCGGTTTTACGTTTTATGGCTTCGATTAGCGATTTAACGGAACCAAACTCACTCCGTAAAACAAGATAATACCAAGACTATCCACCTAAGTCATATCATCTCCATATGAACGAAATTTGTAGGGAGTCATCACCTTGGTGTCATAATCCTGAGCATTCCTTTAGATCATTACATGTATATATTTAACCATGGTTAGTTTTAACCCAATATATAGTTAACTAAAATCTCTAGCCTATAAATACCAAGCATAAACACTTCATAATTTCTTGCACCACCCCTTCTTATCATCTAAAGTCCTAAACCCTAAGGCATTTCTTATAGATCTTGTAAGAACATTCATGTGTTCTTGAAGAAAACTAGCGTTTGATCTTCGTTCTTGAAAGTTTTCAAGAAAGAGTCGTTATAATCTTCAAATATCTTCAAGTCTCCAAAAGACGTCGTTATAATCTTCTTTTCTTCTTCGGGTTCTCAAGAAGGCGTTGTTATAATCTTCTAATAGCCGTGGGTTTTCAAGATCGCAAATTCTACGTCAAGTCTGCTAATATTTTATTTTTCCATAATACTCAAGCATTCTATTTTAAGGTAAGTATATATATAACTCAAACTTATTTAAATACTTATAAACTTTGTTAGTTTATTTATTGTATTTATAAACTCTTAATATATAATATAATCAAGTAATCAAAATACATGTTTTACGATTGAGCACTACAACACTAGGGAACTTCATGTGAGGGTTCATTTGGGTAAACGGATCGACGAGTTTCGGATTTACGATTTAAAGTGTCCTAGCTCCTAACGCCATCGCATGACCTCGAATTATGATGGCCCGAACGGTAGTACGAGATATACAAACTAAAACCATTTCTATAAACAAACATACAAATACTACGCCATGATCAATATAATGGCATATATAAGCTCGTTCATCTTTTCTTAGGCATTATACCGAACCTAAGAGTTGACATCATATTCTAGGTTATACGTAGAGACTTCCGTGCTTATCCATCGATTCCGTTATACGCTGTGATATCATTTTTAAGGTGAGTTCTTATAGCCCCTACTTTTATACTTTTTGAAAACTCTTTGGGGAGATACATGCTCAACTATTTTCATTTACTTTCACAAGTACTCTAAACTTTTAAGGATTACCGTGAGTTCATAGCCCCACTTTTACTCGCTTAATTGTTTACAAACTCTTGGGGAGATACATGCTCAACTACTTGCTTTTACAAATACAAATACTCAAAACATTTACACTTTTTTGCTACGCTATATTTTTTTATACTTGATTGCAAAATACTTGATTGCATTTATACATGATTATGATATACCTATTTGCATTATTCTTGACTGCATTATACTTATTTGCATTATTCAATTCAGTGGCTCCAAATTAAGTTGTTGGATGACCATTAATTTAGTGGCTCCAAATTAAGTTGTTGGAAGGCTATTAAATTAGATACATACGCAAGTGGCTCCAAATTAAGTTGTTGGATGACCATTAATTTAGTGGCTCCAAATTAAGTTGTTGGAAGGCTATTAAATTAGATACATACGCAAGTGGCTCCAAATTAAGTTGTTGGATGACCATTAATTTAGTGGCTCCAAATTAAGTTGTTGGAAGGCTATTAAATTAGATACATCCCAAATTAAGTTGTTGGAAGACCCTTGTGGTGACACATATACTTTTTACTACTATGATACATACATACATGATTGTGCAAACTATATTTTAGCAGTGGGTTGTAAACACACAGGTTGCAAGTTTTGTATGGGCGGAACTTGGAACTGAGTGGATTTACAATGCCTTTGCTGTGGGAACATTCTTTAAAGGCTTTTCAACTTATTCAAAACAAACTCTATGAACTCACCAACCATTGTGTTGACACTTTAAGCATGTTTATCTCAGGTCAATAAGACGATAGCTATTGCATGGAACATAGAGTCGCACGACATATTTTGAAGACTTATGCTTTTGTCATTTACCATTCGAAACATTTATGTATTATACTTTGGGACCTCATTGTTTGTAACTCGATTTCATTAATCGAATGGTAACTTTTCAAAACGCCTCATTTAGAGGTCGTTTTCTATAACTTGTACTTTGTATTATGAAGTAGCACCCCAAAGGACACAATCTTCCGCTCGACACAAAAGGTATTTTGGGGTGTTACAAAGTAAGTGAATAGCATAGCGATGGATTATAACAACTTTGGCATACCAATATATTATCATTTCTAATAATCTTAGTTCTTTCAAGGTCACACTCTTGGGACGATACTGGATTTACCTAAGGCTTTACTACATCCGATCGGGTACTCGCCTGTTAGTATGTATCTATCCTAAGTTATCTAAGTTTTATAAATATTAAAAGCGGGATGAAATAACACATCGAGTTCGATCTTTGATAATACATAATTAAAGAAGCACCATAAGTCATCTCGTGGTAAGTTGTTTACGAGTGGATACCGGACGAGACGGGTTTCCAATAATGTTGTCCAATGGATGATCATGTGTCCATTTTCCGAGATGTTCATGTGGTTGGTGATGAGGAACTGATGTACCAGAGTTTGGATCCCCTAATGAAGATAGTTCAGGTGTTGGTTTAGGGGCAAATATATTTACAAACGGTACATCTTCTGGAGTGGCAAAGGGGTTATCTCCATCATAGTTGGCAAAAACATTTCCATGATGTACACTCGAGGATTGAGGATTTGAGGATGATGATGAGTGATCTGCAGCATGCGCTTCTTGAGATAGAGACACGAAAACAGTTGGATTGTCTGTGTTGATTGGATTAGGAGTCGCCATTGTTGATGGTGTAGAATCAGCATTATCAAGAGGTTCATAGTATTCATCAAACATTGGATCAAACAATTTCTTCAAATCTTCTCCCGATGGAGGTACATATGGAACTGTAGGTGAGGGATTCTGTACAAGAGAAGAGCTAATGGGACTACTTAATGACTGTTGAAATGCGGGTCCAGAACTAGATTGTTCAGGAGCCATTTGCTCAGACAGCTCATCGAACGTGACGTGAATAGTTTCCATCATATCTCGGTTTCTTTTATTGTAGATTCATAACCCTTCCGGTTTGCGCGTAACCAACAAAAACTCCAATGTCCGCTTTAGCTCTTAACTTTCCTAAATCTTGACCATCATTCGTTGGATAACATAAAGCACCAAATACACGAAGAAGGAAATATCGGTTTACGGTTGTGGACAAGTTCGTAAGGGGTTTTCCATGAGTGGTGTGAATAAGGAACGGTTTTGGGTGTAGCATGCAGTGGCAATAGCTTCCGCCCGGAGAAACATTGGAACCTTTGAGTAAATCGAAATAGTCCTTGCAGCTCGACAAGAGTCCGATTGTCTTTTAACTACACCATTCATTGAGGAGTACGTGGAACACTTCTTTGATGGTCGATTCCAATGCTTTTGTAAACCGACTCGCTTCTTTGTTTACAAACTCGGTTCCATTGTCTGTTCGGATAATTCTAACCGTTTTATTAAGTCGAACTCGCAATTGCTTAATAAGTTTGATGATGACATCCGAGTTTCATCCTTTGACCTAAAAAACATAACCCGTGTGAACCAAAATAGTCATCAACCACGAATAGCATATTTCTTCTTCCGCTTATGGTTTGCACTCATGGGTCCGCACAAATCCATCTGAAGAGTATAAAGAACTTCCATAATTGAGTTTGCGGTTTGGGTTTATGGGCGATATCTTGCTTTTTCCCAATCGGCATCTTTGAAAAAGATGATCTTTCTCATATTTCAATGCAGGAAAACCTCTTACAAGGTCTTTTCTAGAAAGATCATTTATGGTTCAAGTTCAAATGATTGAGACGACGATGCCATAACCATGACTTTGTTTTCAAGCCTTTGACAACAAGCGATTGGAGAGGACTTCATCATGTCTTTGATGGATATGGTGTATGATTGGTTCCACGGGTTCCTTTTAAAAGTTCAACACCATCAAGCTCTCTAACGAAGCAAGTATGTTTTCTAAAGGCCACTTCTAGATCCGAGTCACGAATTGACCAACAGAGAACAAATTATGACCAATACCTTCAACATAATAGACCATGGAAATTACATCACCACCAACAACATAGTCTCCAGTAACCCATAATTTCCCCAAAATGGTCGTTCCCGAATCTAACAATCCCGATGAATTTACTCACGAAGTTCATGAGTCATGAGCGATCTCCAATCATATGCTTGGAACAACCCGAGTCCAAATATCACGTAATCGATTTATACGACTGCGGTTGAACACGACAAGTATGGATGACTAGATAATTTGGATCCCCATGCAAGAATGGGTTCCATTTGGTTAGTAAATGAGATTGGAACACCCACATCGAAGCGTAATCAATGATATCATTAGAGGTAGATGCAGGACTAGTAGTGACAGTAGATCTATTTAAAGTGTGTTCACTTCTCAAAGGTATAATTCTACCAGTGGGCATCCATTTCCTAATGGGAATTGATCTAGATAATTTAGGGCACAATTCAATAAGATTGAATTTACGACCGATGAGATTTCCATTGATAACCTACATTACTAAATTTTCTTCCTTTTGGTTTCAAAGTTTTTAAGCTTTTTCCACCATGGTTTTCGACATCCTTAACTCGCTTTAGCGCTTCTAACAAATTTGACTGGAGACTTAGCAAAGATATTTTACTTTATTCACAAAGACATTCATGATAAGTATTAGAAACCAAACATTCATTACATGTTTTGCAAATCGTAGCAGAATTTGAATTAATTACAGTACGCTTATAGCTAATACTAGAATCAACACGATTCGTCTTATTAAACTCAAACTTATTGTTCCTATGATGGTCTTCTACTTTATTCCCTTGATCACTCTTAGCTTGCGAGGTCCTATCTTGCTTTGGCATATAAGCATGCATCCTTAATCGCACTATCAAGTGGCTTCTCTATCTTATCCTCTTCAACAATCTCACGAAGACATTCTAGACTATCCTTAAGGTATGAAAAATATGTTTGAAGTGCAAGTTCATTATTCCTAAGATGAGGTGGAATGTACTTCATAGTCATAGCATATTTAGCATAAGCAGGCACCTTTGGTGCAGTAGTCTCACAATTGGTGATTGGCATTTTCCCTTTTACCTAACTCTTCAGATTCTCAATTTCATTTTGCAAAGAAGTTACCTTTTCGTTGTTCTTGTCACGAGTGAATTTAATTGATTCATATAACTCTTTGAAATGCAATTTAACCTTTTCATTTTCCGCTAGAAAACATTCATTTTCATGTTGTAATGCATTAATGATGTTTTGAAAATGAAAATTCTGAGAATTCGAGAATCTAAAGGAGGAGGCATTTGGGAGCCATCACATCATTCTTTTCACTCTTTAATTGTGAGATTTGGGTTTTCAATCTTTTGATCGTGTTACAATGAGCTCGAATCTGCTTCATCACGTTTGCTAATTTCAAAAGCGTATCAAACTCATGAGTATCCGAGGATGTCTTGGCATTTGAGGTTCTAACATTTTCTTTTAGATGTTGATATTTTAATTGCAAAGCAAGATGTTCAACTTCCAATTTAGAAAATGTTTGACCAAGTTATCATGATCATCTTGTTCTATTTTCTCATACAATTTTGAATTTGTGGACTCAAGCTCAATAACACGATCATGGGAAAATTTCAAGGTAACAGATAATTCATGAAATTGAGAAGCGATAATAGAATAATTCGTATGATGTAGAACACATCCCGAGTAACACATCTAGAAATCAAGTTATCATTTAAGATAAGAAGATTTTTCCTCTCAATTTCATTACTTTTAAGTTCACATTCATAATCTTTGACCTCAATTTCTATTTCATTGAACACCTTTTTCATTTTTTAATCTCTATATCTATGCTCTTTGAAGACTCCCAAATTGTTCTTTTAGTAGTTTAAAGAAAGGCATGACCTCAATTAAATAACACTCTTTAGTTTGTTCAAAACCCTTTCCCTACATGAATCCCGTGGGTGTAATTCTCTTCTTACGTTTCTCAAAATCAACAAATAGTTGATAGACTACATATAGGTCGATTAAGGTCTTGCTTTGAGTAGAAAGAGTTTGGGCACTAAATGCATAGGTGTATTTGGGGATACACGATGGTGAAGGCATTATCCACAAGGCGGATTCTTCTCAATAAGATTATCAATTTTTGTTTATCCAAATCTTTCTTCCGTAGTACTTGCTCGGGGTTAATTGAGTTTGAGGTTTAAACTTATTCATGGCTATCCAATTTTCTTTAGTGTAATCATGGGATTTAAGCATTATATTATTATGTATACACCAAGGATCATTTAACTTCTTTGCCATTTTCTCCCCAGAGGCATCTTCTAATTTTATATCCTCTTCAGTGCTTCCTATACATGATGGTGTTTGCCTAGGCTTAAGGATCTCATTACCATCATAGACTACCTTTTGAGCACCTCTAGCTATTTTACCATACTCGGGATTGGGTTCCTTTACAAGGGGAATACTATGCTTATCGCTTAAGACTCTATGCTTAGTGATCATGTGAGCAGTCTGAATGGTGTTCCCTTGTACGTGCGTTTGTTTTCAAGTTTGTTTTTCAAAGTTTTAGGTTGGAAAAGTCATTTAAAAGTTTTGATTCCTTAGCGAGAAATTCTGCTTAAGCACTTTTACATTTTCTTGAAGTTCTTGCTTTTGCTTAACAGCTTTATTGAGCTTTTCTTGTAAGGACTTTAACTCTTGTTTTAACATTTCTTCCCTAAAATTACTTTTTCTAATAACCGCACGTATTTGGTTATCCATCTCCGCTTCACGGGTAGTCGGGCTCAAATTTAGCACCTTGTTCATATATGGCAACTTGTTCTTTATAGGCATTTAGTTCGGAGGTTATGGAATCATCGGGAGTACATGCGGTGTATTCATAAAAATATAGTCATCATTGATACAGAAGATGCATCACTTGGTACAATTTCACTTTCATCTTGTTTCACATATTGATCATATGGGACAACATTACTATTACCCATATTTTCAATATTTGATTCAATGATTTCGATTGATTGTACTTTGTCGTGAATCTTTGCCCATCAATCTCATCATATAATTTTAATACCTCTAATATGATTGATTCCTTGGAGGGATCTGCTGTTGTAGTGAAGAGACCTTTGGAGAGACCATTGGTGAAATGTTAGCCATGAAGATGGTTTGGGCGGTTGGTTCATCATCGACATCGTAGTCAACCGCATCACATGCGCAACTTGAAATGCATTAGGATTGTTCGACCCATACCACCGGCTATTCATCCACATCAAGATCATAAGTTTTGGCATTTCCTCGACTAGGAACAACAATTCTTCCTCATTCAACACAGCTCCACTATCTTGAGCTTGCACTAGTAGCATTTTGTCCTCAAGTACTCGCATTTTGTGGACGTTTGGAAGAGTGCGTTCCTTGCTATGTTTCCTTCTCCACCACAGTTGTAGAACTTGATTGGCTTTCCTTGTCCTCGGGCCATGCTCCTTCCACGATTCGATTACCCACATATCCTCCACCTATACCAACATTTCCATAACCAAGACCAACCCCAACATTTCGTTGCTCATTATGTGGAAGATAAGCATTACGCCTTCCACACGTTTTGCACAACTACCCTTCCATCTTTAATCGTAGCATGATTGTCAAGGTTAGAAGCGATTACGAGATGATTGTTGGTAGGTGGGTAAAGTTCGAGTTTTGCTTAACCATTAGAGCTACTTGATGTGCAAATTGTTCCATGAATGAGTCCAAGTCTTATAACTTGGATCCGAATAAGTTTGTGATTACCATCCCGATGGGGTATGACTTGTGATGCTTTGGTGGTTATTCTTACATTAGTGTAGAATGCGGTTGAATTATTTAAAGAACTTGCATCACCGGTATTGGTATTAAACTTTTCCATGACTATTCGTTCAAATGCAACATGCTTCTCATTTTGGAGCAAATAAGCATACAATTTCTCGTAATTGGTGTTCCTCAATCCTTTGTTCACTTGACTTGGTGACAAAATTGTGCCATTCGGGATTCATGTTGTTCACAAACTTTGAATTGAAATGGATATTTGGCATTGTCATTTTGATGTTCCTCATATCATTCACAAGCTTGTGGAATCTCACATAATATTCAATAACACTTTCCCTGGTTTCATTTAAAATTCTCAAAGTCATCATAAAGTCGAGACTCCTTGTCTTCTTTCGCCGATTCGAACTAGAGAAGCATCTTAACATTATCCCATACCGCCTTAGCTTCAGCTTTGTGATTGATCGACTTGTAGATATCCTTAGGTAAACCTTGAGGTATAATATTTGAAGCTCGATGTCCGCATCGATCTCTTTTCTCCTTATCATCAAGCTCATCATACAATTTTGGTCTATCCAATCCCAATACAACCGAACCATCGCCAGCTTCGAGGATATCCCGTAGTCTTAATTTGATATGGTCCTTCATCAATTGACTTAAGTATGTTAACCCCATTTTCCTTTCCTAAGCAATACACTCGATTCTTTGGTCCTTCATCAATTGACAAGTGTCCAAACATCGTTAGAAACAAATTGATTTAACTCTTCTTGCATAGCCATTACCCAACTTTCATCTTTTATGGCTTCTTGTGTATTCTTAGGTTCTATGGTTGAGACAAAACAAAACAAGCTACTATGGTTTTGGACTTGAGACCTTAAGGTTCTTCGTTTAATTTTCCTATGACCTTATCTGTGGTGATCTTTAGACTCTTTAATATTGATGATTTCATTATTTAAAGGTTCTTCTTCTTCGTTTGTATTTTCTTTATTTCAATAGCTTCACTCGACAATCTCGTCATCGACAAGAGGTAGAGTAGGTTTGGGTAGACTCTCATCAAATTTTACGTTTAATGACTCTTCAACCTTCATTGTTTCTTTATTTAATATGACGTAAGCTTTGCTATTAGGACGAGAACCTAAAAGATACCTTCGTTGATTTAGGATCAAATTTTGTAAGGTAATCTTTAGTGTTAAGTAGAAAACATTTGCTACCAAAGACTCTAAAATGATTTAACGTAGGCTTTTTGCCTCTAAGTAACTCATATGGAGTTTTTCCTAAAAATGGTCTAATTAAGACTCAGTTAATGTTGATGTATCAACGGCATTGCACCAAAACTTTTGAGGTATGGATTGCTCATTTAGCATGGTGCGACTCATTTCTTGTAGGGTTCTATTATTTCTTTTAACTACCTCATTCGATTGTAGAATGCGAGGTGCCGAAGTTGTGAGTAATACCATTAGCGTCACAAAAGGCTCCAAATTGCACTTCATTATCGAATTCCTACCATGATCCATTCTAATAGACACTATAGGACTTCCTAATTGTTTTTGGATTTTCTTACTTAATATTTCAAAGTAATCGAACGTTTTTTTAGTCCATGTGTACCTAGAGTAATCATCCACTATAACCAAAGTGTAGTAGTTGCCTCCATAACTTTGGATAGTGGATGGACCAAATAAATCCATGTGTAGTAATTCTAGACACTTAGTTGTAGAGACCATATTCTTAGCTTTGTGACTAGCATGGACTTGTTTTCCTACATTACAAGCATCACAAAAGTGATGTTCATATTTTAATTTTAGTAGATCTCTTACTAGATCTTTGGATGATAGCGATTGAAGAAGTCGCATATTGGCATGACCCAATCTTCGAAGCCATAAGGTCGAAGTATCATCCATAGAAGTAAGACAAAGTTTGTCTTGAGGTTCATTACCGATTTTAATGACATAGACTCCATGCTTCCTAATTACTCTACCTATAGTGATACCATTTTTTAATATCTTACTACCGGTTTCGTTAAAGAGTACGTTGCACTTTTTATCACATATTAGTCCTATACTTAAGAGGTTAAAGTTTAGGTTTTCTACGTGACACACATCGTTAATGGTTAGAGATTTGTTAGAAATCGTACCTTTAACGATGATTTTGCTTTTGCTATTTCCAAATACCACATTTCCTCCATTGAAGGATTCATATGTGGAAAATAAATCTTTATTTCTGGTCATGTGCCTCGTGCACCCGCTATCCTTGATCCACTCATCCGGATCTAGGTCGACCTTCAAGCACACCTCGTCATTTGCCATGAGACAAATTTCTTCTTGTTCCTCCTCGCTCATTCCCCACGAACCGTTCACGAATGATTTTTGTTCATCACGTTTGGGACACTTACTAATAAAGTGGTTTGGTTCCCCACATTTAAAGCAAGCGCAATCATCCCTTGCCTTCTCGTCCTCTTTGCTTTTCCGGAATCCTTTCTTGTCGTCATATGGTTGCTTGACATATCTTCCCTTTCTTCTAAAGAACTTCTTAAAGTCCCTTACCGCCATGCCATAATCCTCGTCATCACTATCTAAAGAGGAGTTCTCTTCATCGCTTGAGACCTTTTTGGCTTTAAGGGCAAGAGATTTGTGCTTCTCTTTCACTTTTGAGGCTTCGGAATCTTTAGCGAGGACAAGCTCATAAACTTTTAAATTGCATGTGAGTTCATCAAGGGTGAGGATTGATAAGTCTTTTGATTCTTAGATTGTCGTCACCTTAGATCTCCACTTGGATGGAAGTGCCCTTAGATATCTCCTAACATGATTACGACATTTTCATCTTTTGCAGTGGCTTCAAAATCGCCTTCAACAATGATGTACCAAATATCAATATCTTTAGACTTCACATACGTTTCGAATCTATTTTTCCAATACATAAAACCATTAGTTTCAAGTAGTGGAGGTCGTTGCATGGATTGCCCTTCCTTGTAATTTTTAGAACCCATAGTGATCGAAAAGTTTTTAAAATACGGTTTACTTTAAAACTTTTATAAACTTAGCTCTTGATGCCAATTGTGGAAAACTAGAAGGGGGTTGAATAGTTTTGTCGATATTAAGTTAGTTTCAAAAACTTTTAGATTCGATGTTATGTGAAATCGTATGGATGTAGAGATAGTATAGATCTAAGAGTAATGCAAGTAAAGTAAGTAAAGTAAAGGATATAAATGACACAACCGATTTATAGTGGTTCGGTACTCCACTCCCCGAGTCACCTACTCGAGAGTTCAAGCACTATGTCAACAAACTCCTTCAACTTGGTGGAGAATCCTTCACAACGTTGCTTACACCTTTTTCCGGTACAAAGCTAAATACCGAGTCTGTAACAAGGAGGACCAAACCAACACTACTATAACACAACAAATATGTGAAATATGAAATACAAGATCTTTGCTACAAAAATCTTGTGGAGGAACAAATCAATCAAGGACCCCTTGCTTGGATGACTTGTAGAATGCTCGTGATATCGCCTTAGAGAAGGACCTATATGAGAATCACAATAGAAGAAAGAAGAACATCTCTTTAGATTAAGTGATCTTTTGTTAGAAGAGTGTAAGAATATATGAGAGAGTTTGTAAGAAGAGGGGTAAGTAAAAATGAAGAAATGGCTCTCTATTTATAGGCAAATTCTTACCACTGTTTCACGGATCCCACAGATCCCTTGCTTGATGGATTCGTCTAGTGTAACTCCAAGGAATCATGAGACACTCTTCTTTTCCCATGGGTTTTTGAGTTATGGGTCATGGGTTATGGTTTGAACCATGGGTATCTAATTAGATACAATGTATCTAATAGATGCAATGCATCTAGTCAATGGGTATGGGTTAACTCCATGGGTTATGGATATGCTCCATGGGTATGGATCATGGGTTGTGGTTTTTACCCACCCTAATAAACTATTACAACAAATTATTTATTACAACAATTTGTATTAAATGACTATATGTAGATGCTTTACAAAAATAACATGTATCCTTATAGTTTTACTTATGATAACATTATATTTGTTATCAACAAAACACAAAGAGATCGCTAAATATTAATAAACGTTTTTACGGTTTATTTGTATTAACAAAACATGTTATTTAGGTATGGACTAATTGATTTTATTTATGATTGACGATGTTAAACACTTGTTAGAGAAATGTTAAGTAGGAATGCTTGATGTATATGTGATATAATTCCATGGTAGACTAGTGTACGTTTAAGGGCTAATGATTTGCACACTTTAAAAAATTATTTGCACACTCAAGGTACAAGTAGTTGAAGTAAAAATTTTAATACTGTACAAGTATTTAATGCAAAGATGGAGTGTCCCAATCAATCTCCAAAGAGTGAAAATCAATTCCCATTTTTAAGTGCTTTGAAAAGTACATGTTATGTTTGAATTGCATAGAGTGAAGTTTTATTGATGTGGTTTGATGTTCAAAATTATATGAGCTATAGACGAAATAGCTAGAACATGTTTTATAGTATCCTGACACTTGTTCTTAGTGTCGGATGTAAGTTGTATGTTTGTATGAATGAAAAGTCTATGGGATTTGAATTGATGTCTAAGGAAACGATAATGTTTGTTATAGTATGAATGCATAGATGATTGATTAGAGAATCAATCCGACATGAGGTATTAGATGATTAAAATAAAATAGTATGATTTATGTGGCAACTAAAGACCAATTTATAGCCTAATTCGTATAGCATGCCTAACCACTTATGAATGTGTGCGGTAATAGAGACGAATGGTATGAGCTCAACTACTTAAAGCGTAAGCATAAGCACGTGATGATAGTGAGCATGTTATAGCATGGTGCATAGAAAGGCACAATTAAAATAGATTGCATTCTTCTTAAAGTCATGAATGATTTGGAGTTGATGTATTGGAAGGCATGATAACTTAGTGAAGGTTATAGACCTTGATGAAAATGTATTGTAAATATGTACGAGGAGTAAATTAGGATTAGTGAGTGTGTTATAGAAGAAAGTTATGTAAGGTTTATATGCGGAAGGGTCGAGCAGACTATATATGCAATAGTATAAATGGTGAATTAGGTCAACTTGGGGTTGACGAAGAAATGTAGAGAATGTAGAGTGCAATGTAAGGGCACATAGAAAATGTGCAAATTGTATAATGGTCAAGTATCATATAGATCTTGTCTTAAATTAAAATTGACGTAATGGTGTGTGTGTGTTAAAATTGTTTAAGGCAATAAGATTTGGGAATTATAAAAAATTTGGAAGTATTAATCAAAGCTTGACTTATGCAAAGTCAAAATAGTAAATTTTCCAAGTGACACGTCATCCTTGTTGAAAATTTCTAGAAATTTTGTGATAGAAATGAGTTTGAAGTAGTGCAGATTAAGGAAAATGACTATGTTATAGTATAATTAGTGTTGCAAATTATGTATATTGTTGCAAATGATTGGATAGGTTTGGGTGTGTTAAGAATAAATGGGGTTTAAGATGTGGATGGGTTTTGTGTATGAACACAAACGCTAGGCAAGGAGATTTCGTAGAAGAAATCTAAATAAGGGGTAGAATTGTAACACCCTAAAATTATTTTTAAGTATTAAATTACAAGAATGTCATCGGAGTAAGTTTAAATTCAAATTTTATAAGGTTGAAGGCTTTAAGTGATTTGTTAGTCAAATCCGATAGTCAAACTATGAGTAAATATCTATTGTAAATGGTTTTAGAAAGATTAGTGTATCACAATCATAAGAGGAAATGACTTAAGGGACTACTATTGCCACTTGTCCAAAGATGTGACTAGTTTAAATTGGAAGAAATTCTATAAGTTTCTACACATTACTTTATTCTTAAGGAGTGTGTTTGTGTGTCGGTTTAGAAGCAAGAAAAAGGAAGGAAAGACTAACTTGATGATCTAGTGATAAAGAAATTATGTATTCAATTCAAGGGTTAATTTCATAAGCAATAATCCCACAAGTAAGTAATTTAATTGTTGAGTTACTTATGAATTGCAGAGTTAGGGGTTATATAGAGGATTTGGGGATTTCATCATATGATCAAGATATGATCATATGATGATTAAGAATGTAATTTTGGTGTGTTTATGGGTTGTGTAAAACCCTTGTTATTAATTTTGTATGAATATGGTTATAGGTCTTGATGATGATTGTTGGATAGAATTAAAATGATGTTGAGAATGTTCTTGGTAACATATCCATGGAAGCCAAGGTAAGTAACTTTGGAAATGATATGTCTAATATTGATGTTATCATATTGTGATTATGAATGAAGGCGTTAGGAGTTGAAAGTCTTGACTTAGAAAGTGTGGTATGATTATAGGCTTGATTACTTGGATGATGAGTGTTAGTGTAGAAAATCATACTTTTCAGGTCAATATTAACCTTTAAATTCAAATCTATTACTTTGGAAGCTCAATTATTTAATTTTATGCATAGTTGATGCGGATATGGGAAGCACACTAAGTTTTACAATCTTCTAGGCACTGTACCTAACCGTTGAAGTGTAGTATATGTAAGTTTGGGGGATTTAACGTTCTCTAGGAGAATAGTGAGATAGGATCGAAGTGTATATCGAATTGAGTCCAAGGGTTAAGGGAAGATTATTTTTGTTCTTTTATGTTTTTAAGAAAGCAATTGAAAATATTGGGTTTTGGAAGAGTTGGTTTTTAAAACTAATTAAACTAAATTAAATCTAAACGGGCAAATCGCATAAAAAGGTACTCATCTTATGTTCAATTTCAATTAAAGGTACTATTCTTTTTTTTTTCTCAATTTAAGGTAACCGACTTTTTTTGAGCCGATTTAGGTTTTTTCTAACTTCCGTTAACTATTTCGTTAGTAAATTACATGTTTGGTCCTTGAGTTTGTATAGGCATTTCATGTTTGGTCTATTTTCGTCCGCTTTCATACGCTTGCATACGTTGCTTCGTTTTACACGCCGTCCGTTTTGCGTTTCGTCCTTATTTGCACGTTTTAAATCGTCTTTGCGTTTTCGTCCGTTTTTGCACGTTTACATCTGCTTTTACACTTTATCGTCCGTTTTACGTTTTGTCCGTTTTACGTTTCGTCCATTTTGCACGTTTCGTCCGTTTTATATGTTTCATCTGTTTTACGTTTTGACCGTTTTGCGTTTTGTTTGTTTTACGTTTAAATCGCTTTTGCACGCTTGTCGGGTTTTACGTTTTATTTGTTTTTCACGTTTTATCATTTTTATCGTTTAGTCCATTTATACGTTTTCTTCCTTTTTGCGTTTGCGTCCGTTTTGCACGTTTGGTTCATTTCATCCGTTTTACGTTTTGTCTATTTTACACGTTTTCTTCCGTTTTCACATAAACGTGTATAAACGCATGTAAACGTGTAAAAACATGAACAGTAAACGTAAAACGTCTGCTGACGAAACGTGTAAAACAACGAAACACGCAAAACGGACAAAAACGTTTAAAACGAATAAAGACATGTAAAATGGACGAAAACGTAAAATGATGAAAACGCAAAACGAACCAAAACGCAAAACGGACGCAACGTAAACACGGAAGAAAACGTGCAAAATGGGCGGCGTAAAACATATGGAAACGTGTAAAGCGGACGCGAACGTAAAAGCGATGTAAGCGGCAAAACGGACGAAAACGTGGAAAACGGACAAAACGTGCAAAACGGACGAAACGTAAAACGGACGAAAACGATAAAACGGACGAAACGTATGCAAGCGTTTGAAAACGGACGAAAATAGACCAAACATGAAATGCCTATACAAACTCAAGGACCAAACATGTAATTTACTAACAAAATAGTTAACGGAGTTAGAAAAAACCTAAATCTACTCAAAAAGTCGGTACCTTAAATTGAGAAAAAAATAGTACCTTTAATTGAAATTGGACATAAGATGAGTACTTTTATGCGATTACCCAATCTAAACTATCTATGCAAAAAGTAAATTGGTAAACTTCAGATAATAGTAATGTGTATTTACTTAGAATTCCATTACTCCCTACTTATCCTTTATTGATTAGTTGAATTGTCACTTCCTTGTTTAATTAGTGCATTGTATTCCTTAATATCAATCGAGGGTTGGTTACTCCCTAACTCCTATGAATTATGTTCTAATTGAGAGACGCCTAAGAATGCCCTTTTAATTCTCAATTTCCATAATGCAAACACAATTCAAGTATTAAATACAACGAACATCAAGTTAATAAATAAGTACGCGTTTAGTTGGACCTTCAAGCTAGTATAAGTTTACTTAGCTAATTTTCCTACTCCTAACGCAAAAACAACTAATCAAACAAGAATCGACACACAATAAGTCTTAGGGATGAGACGCCCGCGCAACTAGGTTTCATGCAATCCTAAGCAAATACTAATAAATCTATCCTAGCGTAGTAATGAAAAGAATAGCAGATAAAGAAATCAAACAATCAAAAATAAACATAATTGAATGATTGATTAAACAACTTATCTCTTCAATATATGAAGTCTTGGGGGCCAAAGGCCCGAAAACTACGTAAATCGTCTAAGGTTTATCTCCCAAGTTGCCCAAAAGTTCCACACTTTAAAATGAAAACAATACGAAAATATATATAGGTTACATTTGTGATGGTGTCACTTGTTAATTGTGACGTCGTCAACTTGTCGTCATTAGGGTTTCAACCGCACCTACTTATTGTGATGGCGTCGGCTTGTTAATCACTCTTCATAATTACGGTCATGACGCCGTCCTTGAGGTTTGTCTCGCCGCTGAGCCATCACGTGTAAATTCAAAAACGATCTCTTGATTCTTCAAGTGATGGCGCCACTCGATGGTTGTGGCGCCGTCCCGCAGCCTTTCTCGTAACGTTTTCTTATGTTGTCATTTCCTTCGTTTTCCGCCTAATCGAGCCCAAAACTTGCCATTTTCCAGTATTGCTTCCCACGTACCTAAAACTCAAATAGAAACGATATAGGGTAATAAATGATCAAATATGTATCGATTTAGAGGCTAAATGACCCCTTAAAAATGTTAAAAATTTCACCTCATCAACAGTCGTTAACATAAATCACGTAAACCGGAAAACGAAATTTATTGTAAATCAGCATTTTCTCAGGTCAATGTTTGATTGAAAAAAAAAATCATTTTCAATGTTTACATGCTCATTTTAAACTAAAACCGGTAGGTTATCCCGCGTACTGAGAAAAACGACCTTGACTTGAACACATACCGACACTAGACCGAGCATGGTCTACATTAAATAACTACATTACGACTCTTATAAATTAGTTTTATGAGACATCGCATTTAGTTTTACAAGTTTCACGTTAAACACGTTCGTTTTGCATTTGAGCTCACGCGTGCACGTATTTTGCATTATCTATCCATGTAACTAGTTTATCCACACTTATACATTATAAAACTAAAAATTTGAATTTTCCCTCCCCCATTTATGCACAAAACCGGTCACACCCTCTTAATATCAAACCATGTTCTAATAATCATCCAGAACATGTATTTGTAAGTTCAGAACTTGTGGTCTCCCCACCCAAATCCAAACTTACTCTACTTAGTTAAACAGACCTAGGTACTTACTTGGTTGTAGATTGGTTGTATGCTTCCATAAATCCCTATATAAACTAGTTAAAACACACAACACAACACATGCAACAAAAATCAAATATTTTCTTCCTCCTTTTTGCTTTTTGTCATCGCGCACACACACCCCCAACTCACATTTCACAAACTTTTTACTTCAAGATTTCAAGAGCACTTTGGAAGGTTTTTGGTAGTTTATTAGTTAGTTTGTGTTTTAAATTGAAGACTTTGGGTAATATATCAAGTTAAGGGTTTTTTCAAGCACGTTCGGTAAAAGTTAGTTAATTAGGGTTTTGGGTTAATTTCTTGGTAATATTTCACTAATCTCACAAATCTTTGTAAGTATTTCACCTCTTTTCTTTACTTTTTACCTCACTTCATATTTACTTGCACTCACCATACATGTTTATGTAACTTTTTACTTGACATAACTAAAATATGAATTTTATGTTAAAAATATGCTTCTACACTCTATATATTATTTCTGGTGTAATTCTTGATATATAATTGTGTAGTAGTGAGATTAAAAACATATTAGGGTTCTTGATAACATTGGTGGAAGGGATTAGGCTAGTATGGTGTTGTTGAGTTTATTGTTTGTATAAAGTGGTAGATTTTATAACATAAAGTTGCTGTTGGAAATTGTTTTTGGCATAAACCGAACCATAGGACTCGGGGTTGGGAAACCAAGGTCTCGAGAACTATAAAATATACTTAAATACCTTTTCGTGGACATATTATTTGTTAAAATGGACTTATAATGAAAAAGTTACTGACGATTTTATGTTTTGACAAAAACTAATTATTTTTCAGAAAAACTGCACTATAGGTGCTGAATTTTTATTACTTTTAACTTGTTATTGAACCGTTTAAAGTCGAAATCGTTGAAAATTTATATAAGTTAGTATAAATTGAGACGTTTTCGAAATGTCCAAGAATTAGTTAAACGGATTTATAATAAACGAGTTATGGCCATTTTAAATTTTCATCAACTTATATACATATAGGTTAAAATTAAGTGTCATAAGTTACGAGATAACTTTTTATAAACTATAAAAAGAATGACATTTAGACGTGGATAATATCGTCGAAATTATTTATAAATAAGTAAGATAGCTTCCAAAGATTGGACATATGGGAAATTTTGACCAAGTTTCGAGACATATATACAACTTCAACGCAAACTATATTTTTACCTAATAAAATTAAACACAAACATGTACGGGTGATTTAAGTCCTATAAAAAGTGCATACACCCCATTTCACTACATTTTATAACCTAAAGCACCACGTTATTTATTAGGTTACGGCTAGGTTTTCGAGCACCATTGTTTCGTGCACACCATTCCTTGTACCACATTACTTGATCACTTGAGGTGAGTTTTATGGCCCCGATTTTACATTATTTACACTTATTTTGCAACACTTGGGGCAAGAATACATGCTCGTTTACTAAATTTATCGTTACTCAAACACATTACATGCTTGTTTGCTTAATCTTATGAATCGTTTACCTAAATACATTACCCGCTTTAACTTTCATTTACGAACTCTAAATGAGATGTTTTAAAATTTTACCATTTGATAAATAATATCATAATTATAATATGAGGTCCCAAATTATAAGATTACAGAAATGTTTTTCAAAAATATATCGAATGGTGAATATAATGCATCCTAATCTTTAAAACATGCCATGCGACTCAAATGCTCTAAGCTAAAGTTATGTCTTATGGACCTGAAAAAGACATGCTAAAAGTGTCCACAAAAAGGTTGGTGACTTCATAGGCTTAAATAAGATAAAAACCTTTTTAAAATATGTCCTCATGACAAGTATATGTCACCTAATCCTATTACAACTCCTGCCCATACAAGACTTGTAACATCTTAGGTCCGCGTATAAATTCATCATGATAAATATAAGTGCAAAAGTCAAGTATGGACCTCAAGATTTTAGAGTTTTTTTGACTAGTTCATTCGGTTATGTGACTAGTTTCACCATTATTAGTCGATTCAATTTGTTTTTTTAGAGTACTTGATCGAAATGCGTGTCATAATATTTATTAATCGTGTGTAAATATAGTTTATGACTATATGAATACTTGAAAATTTTGACCAAGTATACTTCACAATCATAAACATTAACCACATAGACAATCACATAAGACAATATAAAGCAAAAGTAAATTTGCGATAATAATATTTAAAGTAAATATAGGATATATGAATATTTGAAAGACCAAGTATACATCAATAAACATTAACAACAATCGATGATTTATAGTAGTTTGGTCATGAAGCTCCTCTTCACCCTACTCCACTCCCGCGTATCCGACTCGAGAGTTACTTCACTAGATCAACAAACCCTATCCTCGGCGGAGAAAACCTTACACAACGTTGCTTACACTTTATCCGGTACAAAGCTAAATACCGAGTCCTTCACACAAGGTGGTACCAACCTTATCACTACGTCGCCTACACTTTATCCGGTACAAGGCTAGATATCAGGTTCTTCCACAAGGTAGAACCAAACCTACATTGCCTACACTTTATCTAGTACAAGGCTAGATACCGGGTTCCATTACAAAGGAGGAACCACTACCCGACCGACACGACACATCATGACGAAGCAACTCCCTACAACACCATTCTACACAACACATCTATTACACTTGTTATGTTTTGTGGCCCAACATAACAAACCTTGTGTTTTATGGCACAAAAACATAAACCATCTAATCTAGTTAGAGATACAAGAAGATGATACAAGACAAGATCCAAGACAATGTGTCTAATGGATATGAAATCCAAAACCGAACACCAAGAACACAAAGCATGATGTGGTTAGTCTTACATGAATGAAGATGACAAGTTTCCCAAGCTTGTTGTAGAAGATCTTCATGTGATTGTATGCTTGTGATGGAGGATCACTTCAGTAGGTAAGGATGCAAGATCTCTAGTCTTACTTTAGAGGATCACTTTGAGAATATGCTTACAACAAATGAAAAGTTAGAAGCATTATGATCATATGAGAAATAAGGTGTCTACATGTTTTCCTACTGATCTAAATGTGTTAGAAATGATGGAGAGAAAGTGTGTGAAAAGGTGCAAGAAACAAAGAAGAATGGTTTGCTATTTTATAGACAAACAAAGTTTACGCCCAAGGATCCCTTCCGAAGGGGTTCGCCTACCTAACCCAAGGGATCCGTGAACCGGTGACACTCCCATTTAAAATAACATGGAAAATGGGTTTGGGTCATAGAATTTGGGTCATGGGTACCTAAATAGATACAATGAACCTAGACAATGGGTTATGGGTTATGGATCATGGGTAATGGGTAATGGTTCATGGGTTATGGATAATCCATCCTTTTTTATTAACCATTTACTTAACTAGTTTTAAGGCCATGTATTTTATAAAAGTGTAAGTAACAAATGTTACTTATATATGTTTTATAAACGTGGTTTTGGCTTTATATAAACCATTTAACTAAACATGTTTAATGGTTTATTAGGGGTTTGATCATAATGTAACATAACGACGTCGAGAGATGTTGAAAGTACGTTGAAACAAAATAAGATTACGAGTAACTTATACACTTTACGTTATGTATTACAAGTTACATGTTTGTCATCAACACAACAAACGAGACTGTATAGGTTAAATATCGTAATATTTGCACTAACAAAAATAGGTAAAAGTTTATAAAACGGTGAAGTAAAATGAAATGGGAAGCCGTGAGCTTTAATGACGACCTAAAACAAAATGGGTGCATCTTAGGTTTATAAATATAACGAGAACGTATGCAATGAAAATTTATATATATTAAATATTGTACAAACCTTTATAAGTTTATAAAACGTTAGAGTGTAATTTTGACAAGTTTAAAAATAGTTATAAGACCTACTTTATAAGTTACCGGGTTTTTAGGTTTAATGCCGCTATTAATAGTCCATATGTTTTAATCATTAAATAATCATGTCTAAGTCTCTTTAGTCTATGGAAATGTAAATGAGTCTGTGTTTCCGATAGTGGGTCCTACTACTTCGGTTTTCATATAAAAGATATTAAATAATACTAATTGTCAAGTTTGAGTTTTTATTTATTTAGTTATCCCGACTTTAAAAATTCACTACTCTTAAACCATAAAGAGTTATAATTTGGTTTTTATGTATTTATAGAGGTATTTTAGTGTTTTTTTTTATCAAATTTACAGGTTTTGTTGTCTTAAAATTTTCATAACCAATGTTAAATTACTTATTTACCCTTATATGTAAAAACTGATTTTTTTGGCTGCTCAATTTATTCCCACCAAAATTAAGTTATACAACTCCACTTGATCCCATTCAAGTGGCCACATTTAAGTTAAAGAGTATACTACAACTTTCATTTGTAACCTAACAGTTTGTTCTTAACAAGTTTTTTAAGTTTTTAGCTAATAAAGTTCGTTGTCCAGTTTTTGACATAGTTTACCGTTTATTTTCTAGTTAATTCATCGGGAGAAGTTACAGAATGAGCCATTTGAAAAATCGAAACTATGACATAGACCTACAACCCTATATTTTTACCTAAGGTCCAAAACCTACTGAGTTGATCAGTTAATTCCATCTTCGCTAATGATCTAAATCTGAAGATTATAACTATGATCTATGGCTTGTTTTAGCTAGTTTTTATGATTTAAATGTTATGTACAATGTCTAAATATTACAAAACCAAGAAATACAACATAAATATACATAGGAATCTGTAGCTATTACAAATAAAATGAAAAGAATAATGGTCTTACAAGGAAAGTGAAGAAAATTACAACAACACCAAAATAAGAAAACCCTTAATCACCAACAATCTTTACCCAAATCTTCAAATCTTTAACCCAACCCTTATAAACTCTATAAAACCTTGAATCAACAACCCAAAGACACATGCAATAACCTTTATAAATCTTCAAAAATAACCCAAGAAATGAAGAGATTGATTGGTGTTTTGAGTGAAACAAAACAAGAAACAAGATTAGAATTATAAAGTATTCATTCTTTATAGAGGTGGCAATCACAACCCATTTAGAGAAAAATGGGTTGCTATGGGTCAAAAATAACAACTTATGGGTTGGATTGGGTTACCCCATTTGCAAAGAACGGTCAAATGGGTCAACATATGGACTTATGTGAATCAACAAATGGGTCGAATGGGTCAACAAATGGGTCGAATGGGTCACAAGGTCGGATGATAACTCAACCATCATTAGATGTCGTGTTTTTATGTTTTATACGTTTTTATATTTTTTCGTCAATTTTAACATTTTCATCCGTTTTTGCGCACTTCGTCATTTTTACGTTTCGTCGTTTTTTGCGTTTTCGTCCGTTTTTGGGCGTTTTGTACATTTTTACGTTTCGGCGTTTTGCGTTGTCCTTTTACGTTTTCGTCCGTTTTGCGCGTTTTCGTCCATTTTCGTTTTCGGCCCTTTTTACGTTTCGGCCGTTTATGCGAGGTTTCGTCCGTTTTACGCTTTCATCCGTTTTTGCGTTTTCGTCCGTTTTCGTTTTCTTGTTTTTACGTTTCATCTTTTTTGCGTTTCGTCCATTATTTTACGTTTTCGTCCCTTTTTACGTTTTCATCCGTTTTTGCGCGTTTTCGTCCGTTTTGCGCGTTTTCGTCATTTTTACGTTTCGACGTTTTTGCGCGTTTTGTCCGTTTTACGTTTTCGTCCGTTTTTACGTTTCGTCCATTTTACGTTTTCATCTGTTTTGCGCGTTTTCGTCCATTTTTACGTCTTCATCCGTTTTTACGTTTCATCCGTTTTGCGCGTTTTGTCCGTTTTTAATGTTTTCATACATTTTGCGCGTTTTCGTCCGTTTTTTCCGTTTTGCGTTTTCGTCCGTTTTTCTGATTTCGTCCATTTTTATGTTTTCGTCCGTTTTTTACCTTTTCGTCCGTTTTTTTCGTTTTACGTTTTCGTCCGTTTTTACGATTTCGTCCATTTTTATGTTTCGTCCGTTTTTAGCTTTTCGTACATTTTTAAAGCGGATGAAAACGCGCAAAACGGATGAAAACGAAAAACGGACGAAACGTAAAAACCAAGAAAACATTCAAAACGGATGAAAACGTAAAAAGCAGATGAAATCGGGCAAAACAGATGAAAACGTAAAAATGGACGAAACGTAAAAACGGACGAAAACGTAAAAACGGATGAAATGTAAAAACGGGCATAAAAATGGGCGAAAACGCGCGCTGATGAAAACGTAAAAATTGACGAAACGTAAAAGATGGATGGCAACGCGCCGCCGATGAAAACGTAAAAACGGATGAAAACGTAATAACGGACGAAATCGCGCAAAAATGGATGAAAACGTAAAAACGGAGAAAACGTAAAAATGGACGAAAACGCGCTAAAACAGATGAAAACGTAAAATTGATGGCGTAAAAGCGTATTTAAAACGTAAAAATTGATGGCGTGCAAAGCGGATGAAAACGTAAAACACGGACGGCGTAAAAATGGACGGCGCGCGGATGAAAACGTAAAAAGCGGACGGCGTAAAAATGGACGGCGTGTAAAATGGATGAAAGCGTAAAAAGGGCGAAACGTAAAAATGGACGAAAACGCGCAAAACGGATGAAAACGTAAAAACGTAAAAACGGACGGCGCGCAAAAGCGGATGAAAACGTTAAAAGCGGCGGCGTAAAAGCGGATGAAAGCGTAAAAAGCGGATGAAAACGCGCAAAAGCGGATGAAAACGTAAAAACGCGGCGGCGTGCAAAAGCGGACGGCGTAAAAAGCGGACGGCAGCGCAAAAGCGGATGAAAACGTAAAAGCGGACGGCGTAAAAATGGACGAAAAGCGCAAAAAGCGGCGGCGTAAAAATGGCGGCGTAAAAAACGGATGAAAACGGACGAAACATACTATAGTAGCATGATTACAGGTGGAAATGTAACGAGTCGACCCGACCCAACCCGACCCAACCCGTTTGACCCATGACCCATTCAACCCATTCTTATAGTATGACCCGTTTGACCCATGACCCATTTGACCCATAAACCATTTGACCCATGACCCAAACCGACCCGACCCGACCCATTTGCCACCTCTAATTCTTTATACAAGAACTTGTGAATTTTTGGGATGGATTTGGTGTTTGTGGGCTGTTTTTGGTCATTCATACCAAGAGAGGAACAAAGAGATTGTAAAATTTTCTCGAGATCTTCAAAAATAATCCGGCTAGCACAAAGCCAGGGATCCGTGGAACGCTCCTCTTTGCCCATGGGTATTTTTGGTTATGGGTCATGGGTTATGGGTTGATCCATGGTTTTCTTTCTAGATACAATGTATCTTAAGGATACAATGAACTTGGTTAAGTGGTATAAATAAAACCATGGGTTATGGGTCAAAACCATTTGGTAGTTTTTACCTATTTAGTATATACTTGTTTTTACCCATTTTAGTATATACTTGTTTTTACCCATTTTAGTGTATACTTAGTTAAGTATATGTTATCCCAATATGTAACCACTAGTTGTTGTACATATGTATATCTAAAGCATAAAATCACTTATACTAGTTTTAGTGTTTTATGTGAAAGCGTAAGTGTGTTAGAAAACTATTAGTTCAAACCATTTACGTATTTTATTTGTTTCGTTAAAATGATCTTACTTTTGTTATCGACAAAATATTAGAAGATCGTAAAATATAAATAAACGTTTTACGGCTTATTTGTATTAACAATCTCCCTTTTGTTGATGAAAAACATAAGATTATTTTAAGGAAAAGCTAAAATTAAGTAGAGTTTGAATTTGTTTTTACTTTCTTCTCCCCTTTTGTCGAAACAAAAGAGCTAAAAGAAAATAACACAATTTTTACAAGAAAGTTATGCAAAAATGTAAAGAGAATAAGTGGCGGAATGGTACTCTTCTTAACTCCCCTTGACGAGTCCATCCTTTTGAAAGGCGTCAAGGACATGACGTAAAATAAACTAATTGTGTTTGCAATTAAGTTTGCAAATGGTTCGTCTAAGTGATGACGTGCTCCCCTTGAATATTGCAAAGATGCAATGGGGTATCATGAAGTATAATCCTAAAAGCAGTTAATGTTGCAAATGTTTTGCAAATATCGTTTGACACAAAGCTCCCCTAGCTTTATGGTGTCAAAATCTTCATGTGTTATTTTGAAAATCTACAAAGTAAAGGTTAGAAAACAAGAGTATAGTGCATAATTTCACGAAAATAAAACTCAAGTTAGTAGAAATTTGTGCTTGATCCACGGATCCCACGGTTCCCTTCTTGAAGGGATCCGTCTAGGCATTATGGAGGATCCGGTACATGCTGCTGATAGTTTCTTGACAATGAGAGTGTTTCAATCAATGCAAGTGTGGAGACAATATATGTGTGCAATAAAGAGCACAATGCACAGAATAATCAAAATATATAAATGTTCATTCAATAAAACAAGAGATAACCAACCAAATCTCTAAAAACTAAAAGAATGAACTAGCTAAACAAGTGCTACTAATGCTAATGGGCTACCCCAAACTTTAGATTCAACTAAAACTTAATGATGATCAAGGATGAGAAAGGTTTCCTAAACGTTCTAAGTTTGAGCTTTTGACTATGATGCTCATTGTAGTTTAGGCTTGTTAACCTCTTGAAGCGTTCGAGAGGTGATAAAACATGAAACGTTGCTCTTCACGTAGTTCATGTATCAACCTTTCAACATGTTTACAATGATAGCAATCCTTGTCATGGTTTTGAATTTCTTGTAGTGGAAGTTCAAGTAAAGTGGGTTGAGTATCTTCAAATGAAGGAGGAATTGGTGGAGGCTTATTAAGTGATGGCTCTAAAATGTTTGAGGGTGAAGGTAAAGAAGCATCAACTTCCATATGGTCGGGTGGTTGCCTTTGATGTCTTCTCATAATCCAAAATGGACTATTGGGAGGAATGATAGATTTTACTTTTGGAGCAAGTGTTGATTCAATAATTTTATTTTGTTGCTCAATCTTTTCAAGTGAATTTGTTGGTAATGGTGAAAGATGAGATGGCCAAGAAGGTAACTCTTCTACATTGTGAGAGTGTGGAGATGATTGTGAGGTGGCTCTAGGAACTAATGATGTTGGTTGAGTTGTGGAGGTTATGTTTGGTATAGTAGAATTTGGTGATGAAATCCTAGTGGGAACAATCTTCTTGGGGATTAGTTTGATTGGTTTCCTTGGTGTAGGGGAAATCCTAACATTGGTAGACTTAATCGGAGATGATTCGGTTGAGGAAACTTCGTGTATGATTCTAGCAAGTTTCTTGGGTGGTTTTTGAGTGGATGAGTTAGCACTAGGAGCATTTCTCATGATGAAATGACTTAAGAAGGATGGTTGTAATTGCTGATGGTTTGTGTTTGTGTTTGTGTTTGATGACTAAGGTGTTCTTAGCAATATGGCTTATAAAGGGAAGAGCTTGGTAGTTGCCTTTAAGACTTAATCCAATAATGTTCTTGGAAATGTGATGATTAACATGCACAAAGTTTATGTTCAGAGTTTCACTAATCTAGGGACGCATTTAAGATGAGATGGAGTGTTTAAGTTAGGAAGATGAGTTGAAATGATTGTTCAAGCAATGATTTTCATAGGCATCACCCGGATCCCGGTTCCCTCCTTGGAGGGATCCGGCTAAACTAATCCTAGGGATCCGGCTCTCGGTTGTTATGACAGGTTTGAAATGAGGTTTCTAGGAGCTAAAGCCTATCTAATTTTGAATATTTCAGTTCTCCTAAGTGTTTGAAAGGATACTTGAATGATCAAAGGTAATAAGTGTTATAGCAAATGATTGCTTCTTATGGAAGGAGGATGGGACAAGATGACTACCAATGGATGTCCAAGGATAACACTAAGAGTTATATAGGTGTCAAGTCATAATAAATGATCCTAGTGATCAGATTTAAGCTTGAGGTGATATTTGGATAAATTCTTAAAAATCATGAGAATTGAAAAACTAATCTTTATCTTTCTTTGAGATAGAAATGACTAGAGGCAATTTTAAAAAGATGTTTAATTTGTCCTCTTTAAGTGTTTTGAGAGATGAGAAATAGTTTGTGAGTAGTTGAAGCGGAAATATGGTGAGTTTTGATGTGTTGATAAATCAAGAGGCATTTTGACTAAGATTTTAAGTAAGCCTTTAGTGAGTCTAAGCGTTTCTCATCCTTGAAATAGTTCTAGTTGGATTCTAAAACATATGCTTAGCTAATGTGAAGTTTATCTAGAGCGGTCTTGATGTAAGGAAAGTCAGTATTCTTGATCGATGACACGGATCCACGGTTCCTCGAGGAGGGATCCGGCTAGGCTAATCCTAGGGATCCGGCATCTGCGGATCGAACCTACGAAATGATGTGCAGATTATGCACACTATTAAATCTATAAAACAAGCAATAGGAACAAGCAAGTCATCATAAAACACCACTTATAAGATAAAGTAACAATATCCAAAATACCATAAACCAAAAATGCTAAAGAGAAATCATTCAAACTTAAAATAAATGAAACTAAGCACATTCCTATTGTCTCTTTTGTCAATTCTTCCTTTTCATTTTTGACGGCTTAGTGAGGATGTAAGCGAGGTTTTGAATCATGCCTCTTATTTGTTTAAATTCTGCGGTCTCGTTTGGAATGGTTGGAAGTTGTTCGTGGTATTCAAGGATTTCCAATTTGATGTTGGATACGGGGTCGATGTCTTCCTCATCTTCTTCTTCTTCTCCGGCCGAGGTCCAAGAAGCTTGGGTTTCTCTCCATTGACCATGAACCGTTTAGAGGTTGTTTGGTAAGAGGTACCATGGCGTGATCGGAAGGTAATGATCATCGTTGATAGGGGATGGTTGCAATGCACTAACATACTTACAAAGTCGTGTTAGGAGCATACCATATGGGAGTACCATGTTGGAAGCTTTGAATACCCCATCCATTCTCCTTACCATGTAATAGGCAAGATTAAATGGCCTTTGGTGGGTAAGACAATAGATCATTTGCACAAGACATGCGTTTGGATGATCTTTGTTTCCAACTAGGCTAATGATGTTTTCCTAAGTTTCTTCCATTTTCTAAACATGGGATGCATTTGAAAAGTTCCATTTAAAGGGATCATGGTGAATGAGCTTTTTATTACGATCGTACAGGATTGGTCGGTCCTAATTTTAAAGATAGTATCACGAATGGTTTCGGGATCGTCGAGAGGAGTGTTATAGAGGCTTAGGATCAAGTGCATGGTTTTGAGAGTTAATTGCCCAATCTTGAGACTACATACAAATTCCCTCACAAGGAATCGAAGAATTTGAGCAAAGGTGTTGAGAGGAAAAATAAAGTTTTGTTTGTTGATGATGAAGGCGATTGAGATGCTATTGTCGGTGTTTCTAATGATCCTAAAGCTTTTGTAAAATTCAAAGATGTAGACCGGACAAATTTGTTCATCTATGTCAAGAGACAATCAAAATTGATTGTCGAGAAAACTTGACAATTCGGTATCTTCAAGGAAACATTCCTTGACTACGACCTTCGTGGATAAGTCGTTTACAAGGCTTTTGAATATTTTACGGTCGGTTTTGGTCAATCCCCTTTTACGATAGTAGTGAGTAAGGTAATGGACGGTGTCATGGTGATCTTGTTGAGTGGCTTTGGGCATGGTTGATCCTAAAAATACAAAATTTCAATTAAGATAAATTAGTTGGAATGGGTTTATGGTTTTGATTTGTATTAACAATGTTGTGAACACAAAGTGATTTTGTTAAAATCCACCTTTTTATGATTAGTTTAAAAACCCTAATTAAGTTAATTGATTAGATATTAAGAAACCATAAACCCTAGGATGAGGATGATGAAAGTTATAACAAGTTAATGTAATTACTTACAATGGTGTTCAAGGAGGGATATTTGAAAGTACGGGAGCCAATGAGGATGAATTACATAGCTTGGTCGTTTTGTGTTGTGTGAATAGAGGAAAAACAATCGGTGTTGAATTTTTGAAAGCGTATAGTGAGTTACATTCCACGTTTCCCCGGATCCTTTATGTTTGGGATCCGGTTAGTACAACTAGGGGATCCGACAGCGTAGACGAGAAAAAGGGTTTTTGGCGTTATTTTTGTAGTAGGCTTATAAATAAGCTTACTAAAAGATAGTTCGGAGGTATTAGATGAAGATTGTTTTGGATGACTTTTGATGAATCACATATCGAAGGTTCATATGTGATGGCGGCGTTAGTTTGTGAATCAAAAGGAGTATTATTCCGATGATGAAAAAGGCGGAAAAGTGACGAAAGAGACTTCTAATGATGTTAGAGATAAATAAACAAAGAGAACTTATGAAAATAAATTGAACTCATGTAACCTATCTAATGAAAAGTAAAACATACCTCTATGCTTCTTGGTTTGACATAATACCAAAGATACTTCATGAACTTTTAAAGTAATCCTTTGTACTTGGTGTGCGTGAGTTGTGATTACTTTTTAGATCCTTCCTTGAATTTTGACTTCATTTGTGACAACCCGTACTTTCAGGTCATTTCTCGACACAATTTATGCCTCACAATTTCAACATTTATCGTAAACTTGGTTTACTTGTTTCAAATTCGTGTAGCCTTAAAGGTTTAGCGGCGAATTCATGATCATAACATCACGTACATTTCATATGGACTAAGATTAGTCTACATTTCGTTTGCATCATTTGCATCACGTTAATTCACTCATGACATTTCATTTCACTTTATCGCGTAATTTTATATTTAATAAGCGTTGTCGCGTGAGTTATTATTTTGTATATTTAATCCGTTCTTTTCAAAATGATCCCGATGTATTTTAAACTTACATTTAGTTTATAAAAACTATATTTTAGTTTTCCTAGTGTTTCAAATTTATTTGGTACATAAATCGTTAAAGTTAAATTATTCTGACGTGTTTCTTAAAAATTATCGATAATTATTTTATCACTCAAATTTCACAAGGAATGTATTTTACAATTTTATTATCTCATTACATTCTATTTTGACCTATTAAAACTTACTTGTACCAAAATTTCCATTTACCTTTACTTGTACATTTCTACACAATTACTTGCACTTTCTTACAAATATTGCAAACAAATAAATACTTATACATTATAATTGAAAAAAAAAAAAAGAAGATATTTTGGAGACAAAAGACCCCAAAAATCCGGCCTCTATGGGTTGGCATTTATGATTGGTAGAAAATTTGGATTGTATGGTTATATATTCAAAGATTTCATTCAAGTATTCACTTCTTTCACTTCCAATAATTCACATAGTAGCAAAATCACTTTCTTTCTCTTGTCTCTCTTCATCAAAACCGGCCATCAAGAAGTTCACAAGGGATCATCTTCAAAAAAATTTCTCAAGTGTTTAACAATCTAGTTAATACTCTATATAAGGTTTTGAAATAAAAACCAAGAGTATTTAAGTTTAACCTTGTTACTTACACCTCATCATATTCACTTGTAAGCATGTTTATTTCATTTTTTATGTTTCCTTTTCATTACATATGTATCTTTTCATTTTTGGAGCAACATGCAAGACATATGTGATTTATACCATTTTTACTTGATTTTTGGAGTTTTATTATATATTGTCATCCTATAATTATCCCCTTGGTATTCTTTGGTCTTGATGATGATTAGGAACCCATGACACCCTAAGAAGGTGTATGGTAGGATTAGATTAGCTTTGGAGTTGATTTGAAGGGATTAGAATAGGTTTTGTCCGAGAAAAACTATTTTCGATACGTATAAATTATGTTCTGTCCTTGTTTCGATTTTCGGAAAAACCGACGATGTAAGCACGACATTTTGGCCTTGATATTTAGAAAATATACTTTAAAGCGAATCCGTGGCGCAGGAGCGGAATAAAGCGGAGTTATAACGAAGAAGTTATGGATTTTACAAGTTTGACGAAATATATTATTTTCGAAATTTCACAACATATTTTAGTTTGTTCGGGTCAAAAGCAGCCTTAAGCTTCACAAATTATTTCGACTTGTCAAAAATATATTAGTATACTTTGATACGAAGCTAAGGACATATTATCGTGAAAGCAGTTTGAAGCGACAAAGATATGCCGTTTTCATAAACTTGCCGTAACTATTAATTTACGAAAACTATATTATTTTTACGTTACAAGTGTTACACTAGTATAACGACCATGTTTAAATTGTTTTTAACCATGATGTGAAACTTTTTGAAACGAATTGTCTTTTAATAAAATCAAGTTCACCGGCCATATTTTTCAAAGCGACAAGCCGTTTGTATAAGCGGAGTTGTAGTAAATTATTTACGGATGTTCAAACTTGGCGAAACTCATTTTACGCACAACAATTAGCCAAAACCACTATCTTTAACCCTTATTATCTTTATGTTCGAGACCTTTTGAATGAAAACTCCTGAGCTGAAACTTTTAGATATCGATACAAACTTTCCAAAACCGTCGAGTTCGTTCTTTAACGATCGGCGTACACCATTCTGACTAGTTTTCCAAAGTTATTTTGTTAATTTCATGAAAATTCCGCGACATTGTTTCTGACGAAAAGTGAAAATTTCACCATAAATCATTATAAAACCATTGTAGGATGACATTTTGGCGTAAAACTTGTAAAGTGCTTTTGAATGGTCAAGGCGTCAAAAGAGTATTTTTCGGCGAAAAGTATTATTTTCAAAACTACGCAAATGGTATAAATAACATCTGAAATGCATGCATAACATTACATTGCAACTCATGACATATCATATCATTCGTAATAGGTCCCGGTTAACATCACAATATACCTCGGTGTACTCACTTTTGCCATTATTCCGGTTTACCAAGTGAGTTTCATAGCCCTGCTTTTACTTGTTTTCATAAGCTGTTTTGGGGAGATGCATGCTAACTATTTTTCATAAGTACTTTAAACTATTACGGATTACCGTGAGTTTTCATAGCCCCACTATCAATTGTTTTGTCTTGTTTGGGGAGATACATGCTTAACTATTTTTCATAAGTACTTTAGATTTTTAGGCTAAATGCTACCATGATTACCATTGTTTCTAAATCAAAGGTTATACTATATCAATTGTTCTTGTTTGCGTGCTACGGTTCTCGTCGTATAACGTTCTAAATCGATTGACTCTTGATACATTGAGTTAGGTGCTATTGATTATGTGCTCTGGTCCTCGTGGTATAACGTTCTAAATCGATTGACTCTTGATACATTGAGTCTAGTCCTATTGATTAAGTGCTATTGTTCTCGTCGAGTTAGATACTATGTGAATTCATTTGACATCAAGTGTTTGAACATAAACTATACACATTTTGGCGATGGGTTGTGAACACCACGGGTTACAAGTTTTGTATGGGCGGAACTTGGGCTGGGTGGATTACAATGCCTTTCTTTGCATAAGCGATTTTGAAAGGCTTTACATTTCAACACAACTCTATGAACTCACTCAACCTTTGTGTTGACACTTTTAGCATGTTTTATCTCGGTATCTAAGGTATTCACTTCATGGCATGCATTTGGACACATCATGGAGTCGCGATGACGACGCGTCTCACTTGGGTTTCGTGCTTTAAAACATCGTTTGAATTGTAACAAACTTATTTCCGCACAAGTTGATTTACATTTGGGACCTACTTTGTAAACTCGATTGTTTTATTAAATCAAGCGATGTATTTTCCAAAGCGACACTTTAGGTCGTTCAATATACTTGTGATTGTGATGCTATGACGATCAATCCCGAATTCCATTCATTGCAAAGCAGTAAATTGGGGTGTGACAGATTGGTATCGAGCTTGATTATAGAGAACTAGGTTGCATCATTGACCTAGACTATAACTACATCATCATAGCATCTCATCATTTCATCACAAGTGCATGTTCACTTTACATACGGTTTATCGTCGTTTTGAGTTAATTACTTTCATTTCATAACGATTGTCACATGGATGCCTTTAAATACCCATCCCATTATCCTTTTCTCATACTCTAATGTGGAGAATTCCTTGTTATTCCCTATCACAATCTTTACATCAATTGACTCATCACCGATAACGTCGAATGCCGAGATAAACCCTTAAGTAGGGCAAAGTCACTCTCACTCATTTGTTTCATCACTAACATGTCGAGTTACACGTTACTAACACATTAAGTCACTAAACCATTATACACTTGAAGCACTTACGACACCTCATAACCCGCCTGCGGAACCCGTCGATCATTTGAAAAATAACCTCAAACTTATCATTCTTATCACATTTCTTTGGGCGTTTATTATTAACATCGGTTTTGCTCGTCTCACATTTCCTCTTGTTTTGAAGAAGATATGGCACGAAGAAAGCCACAATGAAATGACTCAGCGGCTATTCAAAAGTTGGTAAGGGATAGTGTAGCGAGGCATTAAGGATTGAAAGGAAGCGGTGGCCCTCTCTGCTGCTGGGCCGCAGTTCTGCTTTGAAGCCGCAAAACTTCTTCTTTCTCTTTGCGATGCAGGAGGGTCCGGGGTTAAAAGGCGTTCGTATAAGGATTTCAAAGTGGAGATCCCACCAAGTTTAAAGGGATGAAGGAGCCCTTGCCATGGTTAGATGGTTCGAGAAATTGGAGTCCGTGTTTTGTTATGTAATTGCCGGATGATAGTAAGGTCAAGTATGCTACAAGTACACTACTCGATGGAGCGTTGTCGTGGTGGAATTCATATGCTCAACCGATTGGGATGGAGAATGCTTTCAAGCTTACTTGGGAGCAATTCAAGGTTTGGTGACTAAGTTTTGTCCTCGAGCGGAAGTCAAAAGTTGGAGACCGAGTTCTATGAACTAGTAACTATTGGATGCGATATTGACACTTACATTCGGAGATTCCAAGAATTGGCGCGTTATGCCCGTCCATGGTTTACGATAACGAGAAGTTGCTAGAGGCTTTTATCGGGGACTTCGAGGTTATTCAAGGAGATGCGACTTCGTTTGATCCACAAACAATCGAGGAAGCTATTAGGGTGACTCAAAGCTCATGGCCGGTAGTAAAGAAAGGTAAGTACACCAACACCAACCAAAACAACAACAACCCCAACAACCGCACCAACTACAACAATGACCAAAACAACAACAACAACAACGACGATAACCAACTCAACAACAACAAAAGGAAATGGGAAAGCGACCAAGGAGGTTATATCAACAACAACCAAAACCGTAACACTAACCATCATCAACAACGAAATAGAAGACAAAAGTCACGGGGTCTATGTTCTTTGCACCAACAAAGGGAAGAGCTTATGCGAAACTTACCGCGATGCCACCAATGCACGCTACATCATAATGGTCCATGTGGTATATGTTTTATTGTCACAAAGTAGGACACCTTGCTAAGGATTGTAAGGGCAAGACCATAGTTACGTGCTTGGATGTGGGAACAAGGACACTATCGGAACCAATGTCCTCAAAACCAAGGTCAACAAGTCGAAGGTGCTCATGGGAATGTATATATGTTAGAAGGAGGAGGAGGAGCTCGTCAAGGTATCAACGACGCGGAAGACTGAAGAAGTTCGGAAACTAACAGTCTTATTTCTCCTTATGTACTATGTCGTACTAAGTTTATGTTTTCCATCGTATCCGAATCTTTATAACCTAAGATGTATTTCTATTTGATAAACCACTCGTTGTAAAATATTCTCATCTATCGTACTTTATTTTCTTTCCGATTTGTTATCATTTACGAGGATTTTAATTCTTTTTACTTTAACTATCATTTTAACGACACTTCTCCATGTCTTCTCTCCTCGATGTTCATCACAATTTTAACATCGTTGACTCAACACCAAACAACATATGAGTCGATTAGTCCAAGCATTGCATAGTTACTCCTAAATTATACATAGCACGATCACTATGTCTAATTCGGGAAGAATCATGCAATGAAGGGAGTAGTAAACTTATATGTGTAAACAATCCGTGTCGAGCCAAATTTTCAAAAGTCCTCCTTCAAACCAATTTAGCCTAATCTCATGGCGGTTCTTGTCGATGAGTTGTGAGATTAAGTGAAAATTGGTTGGTAAAAATCTTTGAGGGTTTTGCTCGGGAATGGAAAGTTTGCCACATCAAACCCTAAACCCGATAGACTAACAACGATTGAATTCGGGGATGAATTCCTTTTAGATAGGCGAATGTGACAACCCGTACTTTCAGGTCATTTCTCGACACAATTTATGCCTCACAATTTCAACATTTATCGTAAACTTGGTTTACTTGTTTCAAATTCGTGTAGCCTTAAAGGTTTAGCGGCGAATTCATGATCATAACATCACGTACATTTCATATGGACTAAGATTAGTCTACATTTCGTTTGCATCATTTGCATCACGTTAATTCACTCATGACATTTCATTTCACTTTATCGCGTAATTTTATATTTAATAAGCGTTGTCGCGTGAGTTATTATTTTGTATATTTAATCCGTTCTTGTCAAAAATGATCCGATGTATTTTTAAACTTACATTTAGTTTATAAAACTATATTTTAGTTTTCCTAGTGTTTCAAATTTATTTGGTACATAAATCGTTAAAGTTAAATTATTACGACGTGTTTCTTAAAATTATCGATAATTATTTTATCACTCAAATTTCACAAGGAATGTATTTTACAATTTTATTATCTCATTACATTCTATTTTGACCTATTAAAACTTACTTGTACCAAAATTTCCATTTACCTTTACTTGTACATTTCTACACAATTACTTGCACTTTCTTACAAATATTGCAAACAAATAAATACTTATACATTATAATTGAAAAAAAAAAAAAAAAAAGATATTTTGGAGACAAAAGCCCCCAAAAATCCGGCCTCTATGGGTTGGCATTTATGATTGGTAGAAAATTTGGATTGTATGGTTATATATTCAAAGATTTCATTCAAGTATTCACTTCTTTCACTTCCAATAATTCACATAGTAGCAAAATCACTTTCTTTCTCTTGTCTCTCTTCATCAAAACCGGCCATCAAGAAGTTCACAAGGGATCATCTTCAAAAAATTTTCTCAAGTGTTTAACAATCTAGTTAATACTCTATATAAGGTTTTGAAATAAAAACCAAGAGTATTTAAGTTTAACCTTGTTACTTACACCTCATCATATTCACTTGTAAGCATGTTTATTTCATTTTTTATGTTTCCTTTTCATTACATATGTATCTTTTCATTTTTGGAGCAACATGCAAGACATATGTGATTTATACCATTTTTACTTGATTTTTGGAGTTTTATATATATATTGTCATCCTATAATTATCCCATTGGTATTCTTTGGTCTTGATGATGATTAGGAACCCATGACACCCTAAGAAGGTGTATGGTAGGATTAGATTAGCTTTGGAGTTGATTTGAAGGGATTAGAATAGGTTTTGTCCGAGAAAACTATTTTCGTTACGTATAAATTATGTTCTGTCCTTGTTTGATTTTACGGAAAAACCGACAGTAAGCACGACATTTTGGCCTTGATATTTAGAAAATATACTTTAAAAGCGAATCCGTGGCGCTTGAGCGGAATAAAGCGGAGTTATAACGAAGAAGTTATGGATTTTACAAGTTTGACGACGAAATATATTATTTTCGAAATTTCAGCAACATATTTTTAGTTTGTTCGGGTCAAAAGCGAGCCTTAAGCTTCACAAATTATTTCGGCTTGTCAAAAATATATTAGTATACTTTGATACGAAGCTAAGGACATATTATCGTGAAAGCAGTTTGAAGCGACAAAGATATGCCCGTTTTCATAAACTTGCCGTAACTATTAATTTACGAAAAACTATATTATTTTTACGTTACAAGTGTTACACTAGTTATAACGACCATGTTTGAGGCTGTTTTAACCATGATGTGAAACTTTTGAAACAATTGTCTTTTAATAAAATCAAGTTCACGGCCATATTTTTCAAAGCGACAAGCCGTTTGTATAGCGGAGTTGTAGTAAATTATTTACGGATGTTCAAACTTGGCGAAACTCATTTTACGGACAACAATTAGCCAAAACCACTATCTTTAACCCTTATTATCTTTATGTTCGAGACCTTTTGAACGAAAACTCTGAACTGAAACTTTTAGATATCGATACAAACTTTCCAAAACCGTCGAGTTCGTTCTCTAACGATCGGCGTACACCGTTTCGGCTAGTTTTCCAAAGTTATTTTGTTAATTTCATGAAAATTCCAGCGACATTGTTTCTGACGAAAAGTGAAAATTTCACCATAAATCATTATAAAACCATTGTAGGATGACATTTTGGCGTAAAACTTGTAAAGTGCTTTTGAATGGTCAAGGCGTCAAAAGAGTATTTTTCGACGAAAAGTATTATTTTCAAAACTACGCAAATGGTATAAATAACATCTGAAATGCATGCATAACATTACATTGCAACTCATGACATATCATATCATTCGTAATAGGTCCGGTTAACGCATCACAATATACCTCGGTGTACTCACTTTTGCCATTATTCGGTTTACCAAGTGAGTTTCATAGCCCTGCTTTTCTTACTTGTTTTCATAAGCTGTTTTGGGGAGATGCATGCTTAACTATTTTTCATAAGTACTTTAAGCTATTACGGATTCTGTGAGTTTTCATAGCCCCACTTTCAATTGTTTTGTCTTGTTTGGGGAGATACATGCTTAACTATTTTTCATAAGTACTTTAGATTTTTAAGGCTAAATGCTACCATGATTACCATTGTTTCTAAATCAAAGGTTATACTATATCAATTGTTCTTGTTTGAGTGTTACGGTTCTCGTCGTATAACGTTCTAAATCGATTGACTCTTGATACATTGAGTTAGGTGCTATTGATTATGTGCTCGGTCCTCGTCGTATAACGTTCTAAATCGATTGACTCTTGATACATTGAGTCTAGTCCTATTGATTAAGTGCTATTGTTCTCGTCGAGTTAGATACTATTGTGAATTCATTTGACATCAAGTGTTTGAACATAAACTATACACATTTTGGCGGTGGGTTGTGAACACACGGGTTACAAGTTTTGTATGGGCGGAACTTGGGCGGGTGGATTACAATGCCTTTCTTTGCATAAACGATTTTGAAGGCTTTACATTTCAACACAACTCTATGAACTCACTCAACCTTTGTGTTGACACTTTTTAGCATGTTTTATCTCGGTATCTAAGGTATTCACTTCATGGCATGCATTTGGACACATCATGGAGTCGCGATGACGCGCGTCTCACTTGGGTTTCGTGCTTTAAAACATCGTTTGAATTGTAACAAACTTATTTCCGCACAAGTTGATTTACATTTGGGACCTACTTTGTAAACTCGATTGTTTTATTAAATCAAGCGATGTATTTTCCAAACGACACTTTAGGTCGTTCAATATAACTTGTGATTGTGATGCTATGACGGTCAATCCCGAAATTCCATTCATTGCAAAAGCAGGTAAATTGGGGTGTGACATCATTATTCATGAATGAAGATTTTGGAGAGATTCTAGCATGAAGATTTCTTAGGAACAAAAGTTGTTAGAGTCATCTATCAATGTCCAACAAGATGATTTAAAATAAAATATGACCTTAAAAAATCCTTCTTTGTAGTTTTCAAACATACGGATCGTATCAAGTCTTTAAAGTACAATATACTTTAAGAAACTTGGTATGAAGCTCGATGCCAATTGTGGAAAACTAGAAGGGGGTTGAATAGTTTTACCAATTTAAAACTTCCTTTTAAATATTTAGATCGACTTATGTCAATCTATTTGATTGTTTATGTTGGGCGTTGATAGATAGATATATAGATGTGTAATGAAACATAAAGAGTAAAGCACATCACCACGACATAAGTTATTTATAGTGGTTGGATACAAGGACACCTTCCTTGCCCTAGTCCACTCCCGAGTCACCTACTCGAGAGTTCGTAAGCACTACACCAACTCCTTGTGGCGGAGAAGCCTTCTGGCGTTAAGCAACTTTTTCGGTACAAAGCTAAATACCGAGTTCTTTCACACCAAGGCAAACCACACTAACACAACGTCGCCTACCCTTTATACGGTGCTAGGCTAACCACCGAGTTCTTTCACACCTTAGGACAACTAATCCTATCACAACATCGCCTACCCTTTATTAGGTACTAGGCTAAGCACCTAGTTCCATTACTATGGAGGAACTACTACCCTTCACGACACAACACCTAATCTCAAGGAGATCTACTCCTTGTTACAACACCATTAAGGATAACACCATCCTTGTAAATAAATAAATACTTATATGTATAACGATGCACCTCATCGATTATACGACCTAGGCATTTCTTCACAAATGCTACTTGATTTGATTCTTTGGCATCCTTCACTAATGCCTTTGACACAACGCTTGGCACCCTTCACTAATTCCTTCGTCTTGACACCTATAACATTCTTCACTAATGCTCTTGACACGAACAATAAGCACCTTTCACTAATGCTTTCGTCTTGACACTTTCGGCATCCTTCACTAATGCCTTTAACCCAACATCTATGGAGAAAGGAAGAACTTATCAACAAGAGAACCTTCATTGTCTTGATGATGACGAAGCATGACAACTCATGGACTTGAGCTTACACATCTTCTAGAAGTGGTGATCTTTCCTTTAAGAGGAACCTAGAAGATCACACAAAAACAAAAGACAAACTACATAGATCACTTGGATATGAGGTTAGAGGGTTAGAATATTTGGGGAAAGTATGTGTGTAAAGTGATGAATAGAAAGGAAGAAATGGCTCTCTTTTATAGAAAATTCTCTCTTTTCCCGGATCCCGGATCCCTTCCACAGGATCCGGCTAGCACAAAGCCGAGGATCCGTGGGCAACTCCTCTTTACCCATGGGTATTTTGGTTATGGGTCATGGGTCATGGGTCATGGGTTATGGGTTGATCCATGGTTTTCTTTCTAGATACAATGTATCTTAAGGATACAATGAACTTGGTTAAGTGGTATAAATAAAACCATGGGTTATGGGTCAAAACCATTTCCTAGTTTTTACATATTTAGTATATACTTGTTTTTACCCATTTTAGTATATACTT